>FIZR01023985.1:0-29907 GCA_900060175.1 Ferrisia virgata | reverse complement strand
TTGTAATGAAATTTTTTTCGAAAAATCATTTTCTTAATTTTTAACAAATTTATTTCAAAATACGTAAAAGAAGATATTTTTTTAGTAACCCTGAAAATTCGTCTGTGCGGAATAAAATTGAAATATCGCGTTTAATCAGCTAACATTAATGTCTTATGTAAATCGATTTCAGGCAGGATATTCTCAAAAAAAATTCCTTTATAATTTTTCAAAAAATCGTGAAAAAACGCAAAAAGTGACATTTTTTAAAACCGCGTGAACTAAAGAAAAATGGAAAAAAATTCCCAACAATGATGATCATTTTGAGTTCAAACATGTAAAATTTTTCCATTTTTGAAAATTTTCGAACTTAAAGTGAGTTATGCAAGTTTTTTTAAAGTTCAATCTGGAGGCTGAAATTTTTGTCACTTTCCTTTGAGGTCATTTCGCAACTATTATAATCCCGTGGTTCACCAATTTCTAGAAAAAAAAAAACAAACGAAAAATTCGGCCTATTCTATTACACAACTTTTGATTCTTCATGGATTGGTTCAAAATCAAACAATTTTTTCTGTTTCACTTCAGCTCTTCAGCACTCCTCCGTCAATTTTGGGCATGATTGAATTTTTACCTAAGTCATCTCCGCTCAAAAATATCAAATTTGCTGCCAGTCCAAGTCTACTACCCAACGTTGACCAATTTTGGTCGATATATAGCTGAGAAAATTATTTTTGGTTCCCATGGGGGAGGGGAAGGAGGAAGAGGAGGAGGAACAGACAAATAGACACACGTGAATAAAAAAGAATAAATATCTCTGACATGGCTAAAAATAGCGTCAGTGGTCTTCCAAGACTCCAAAACGGATTTCGTTGATACTCCCCTCCCTCCACCCATCATAGATTGATAGTTTGTAGTGGCCTGATTTTCATTAACAAACCAGACTAAAAATTAATTGCTTTCGTCGATGCCGATCAAAATTGTGGAAATTTACTCAGTAGACTCAGTTTGATCATAGAATTCATTTTATCATAGTTTTAATAATCTAAAGATAAAACTGAATTCGGTATAAATTTTCGTGTGGAGACGGGTAGAGGGAAAAATACAAAAATAGAAAAAAAATTTCAACCATTTTTTAATATATCAAAAGAGGTATAACGTATCCAAAACTCAACTCTCTACAGCAATTAAAAGCGGGTTCTAAGCACAGGTCGTTCAATCTTTTTGATATATCCAGTGAATTATGTCAAAAAATTATTATCAATTTGGATCGTTTTTTCTCCTCTATTTGTTTTCAATAAATCTTAAATTTCAATCCATCTCCAGATGAAATAATTTGAAGAGGAAATCACGCGATCTCGACGTTTTTATACGCGACACGAGACAATAAGGTTCTCGGTTATCGATTAGATTCGCCCGATAATTGCAAATCTGATGATTTAGTTGCTGTATTTTGGGGGATGACAACTTTAATAACGTCGCGTCGTTTACGTGTTGTAAATACGGTTGTAAGCGTAATCGCGATGATAAACGATGTCGTAGTACTTAATTTCAGACATATACCATACACCTACCTATACAAACCAGCGAGCGAGACATACCATGAGCGTAAAATACTCCATGACACACGTTCATTTATCGAACCTAATGACCCTCTATAGACGAGACTCGTCACGTCAGGACCAACAATTAAAACCTACTTGTTTATATTCCGTCTCCTAAGTAACCAGCAACGTTGTAGTGCACCACTCTCAGCACCAGTGTACTCTATTTGCTGTAGTTAAAGGTACATAGACTGGAGTATATGTACCATAAATCCATATTGTCGCTCCAGTAATATATTAGCCAATACCAGCACGACCCACAATGCGAATAAACAAACAACATACATTAAAGTATAGATACTTATATGTCTATGGACGCGAATATTGTACCTATCCGAGCATGTGCATCAGTGTCTCAAGAGGGAAAAAAATTTCACTCGTTAAATGCGCTCGTAAAATTGAAAAGCTTCCATGGGACGAATTCGCCAGTATTTGGTATTACCCTCAAATAACCACGCAACGTACCTAGCTAGCTACCTCGCTACCTCGCTACCTACCTTACGCGGACGATGCTCCTTTTCAAAAACATTTTAGCAAGTACCAACAACGAAACTGGTAGTAGGTTACTCTCGTCGTCGGTAAAACTTTCGAAAACGAATTAAGACTGTTTCGAATGCTCGAGGGGTGTTATTAGCGTTTTTCAAAAGTATAAAGTCTCAGGATAAGCGGATTTTTTCCCCGTCTTACTCTCTTCTTCCTTTTCTTTTCTTTTTTTTTTTATTAATATTAAATTTTCGTGAAATATTAACTCTACTTGGTACGTTATATCGTCTTTACGAGCCGGAATTCGGGGTCGTTTTGTGGCTTTTATGTGACTAACGATGACTCTGAAGGGGAAGGTAAATTGCAATAAATTTCGCAAGAGGTGTTACGCTGCAACAACCGCAAAGAATATTTATACGCGAGTTTGGTAAAATGAAATAGGCCATTTTCGACCAAACCGATGTATAATTTACACGAAAATTTCAAGTAGATTTAGAAATTTAACCAGTCGTAAAAATTTTACGATTGAAAATTTACCTAAAAACGGTTTATTTAAACATGCTTTGAATCTTAGATAAAGTGACGCTTACGAGAAAAATAGGTTTCATAAAGTAAACGCTGAATTAAATGCATACCGCGTGGGTAGGGAGGGAGGGAGGGGATCAAAATTTCAATAAAAATATTCAGAGTAAATACGAATCTATTTACACAGCTTGTCAAAAAAATCTAGACGCAGTGTGGGGGAGGGGGGAGGAGAGGGAGCTAGCGAGAGAAATTGAGAAAAAGAATTAAACATTTCTACAATTGCGTAATATTAAAGAGGTTCATTTTAGTTTTTGTTTTTGAAAGTTGAAGAGGGTAATTTAGAAAAATTGCATTAGGTCTTCAAATTTTTCGCGGTTTCTGATTTCACTTTTAATTAAGTACTTACAAAATGGTTTAAAATTTCAAAATTTACACAATACGTAAGAATAATTTTTTTTTATTAATGTATTTTGGTAATCACCTGACAAGAAAAAAAAAATTTCGCAATTTTTTTCTACTTCAGGGGGTTCAAACGGAAAAAAGTTACAATTTTTGAATTTTTTTGAGGTGAAAAATCGAAAAAAAAGTACTTACATTGATTATGGCAGCAAAAATGATGAAATTTCGTATTTTTCCATTTCATTATGTTGAAAAAATTCAAAATCAATGGTTTTTTTTTTCAATTTTAAACACAATTTTGTAATCTGCTGAGAAGCAAAAAAAGTTACAAAAACTATTTTCGGTCTCACGCGGTTTATTGTGGCATATTGATGATAAAAAATTAAAAAAAAAAAGAAGACTTTTTTTCCGAATTTTAATGAAAATTTGAAAATTTTGATCAATGGGGGGGGGGTGTCGAGAGTCCGGTTAGAGACGTACAGTTATACATTGAAGGGAATAGATGAACCCCCACCCCCAGCTTATTACAGACCTGTACTACATCTACATACTAAATTTCAACTTCACAGCTCAATTTGGAGGGGAGTTATGCACGGTATAAACTCAAAACATAAGAAAACATGCCCAAAAACCCACATTTCGAGACCGTGCGGGGGAACAATGGATCTGAAAATTTGAAACTCCCAATAGATGTATCTATGGTCGCTACCAAGTCTACATATCAAATTTCAACTTTCTAGATCAATTTGGAGAGGGGATAGGGGAGGTACAGCCCTTTTTCAAGGTCCAAAAGGAGGAAAACCCTCGTATATCCCCTCCTAATTGACCAGGGAGGATGTTTTTTTGATATGTAATACAATTTTGTATTGCCTATCAAATAACTCAGAACGGAACAATTTTTTCGATTTTAGCCCCCAAGCACCCACTCCCCCAAATTTGTGCACAACTGAATTTTTACTGAAGGTCATCCCCACTCAAAAATATCAAATGTGCACCCAATACAAGCCTACCGCACAAATTAGACCGATTTCGGCCGGTATCTAGCAGAGCAAATAATTTTTAGTTTCGAGAAAAATAAATATCTGGCATCGTCAAAAACGGTTTTGGTCTTCTAGAACCTCAAAACCGATTCTGTTGATTTTCCTCCCTCATTCGCCGTAGATCGATAGAACATAGTAGCCTGGTTTTCATTGACAATATGACTGAAAATTGGGCTGAAAAGACTACAGTTTTGATCAAAAATACAATTTGCAAACTTGATCCGAAATAGGTACATAAACGTATTAGTGAAACAAATTTGAAATTTGACACATTTCCTATTCGGACAAATATCAAAAATCACTAGAAAATGGCACCGAACTGTTACTGCTTGGATTCGAGCTTCATTGGCCCCTCCTTCCCCTTCATGAGTGAACTGTAGATTGGTGATGTTAGCGATCCTTTTAAATAAATCGATCGTTTGAACACGATAGTGAAGCTAGATTTGTAATTTCACCTCACTTTACTTTATTGGGGGTTAATTTTTTGAAAAATGAACCAAAGGTACCTTATTAAGATAGGGACAATTCAAATTGAAAAAACTACAAAAAATATTCGAATCGCATACCTTATTATATTCCTCCTGGAACACGAGGCGAACACAAAGTTTTTCAATTTTAAAATGCCATTTCGAATCATACCATAATAAGGAATAAAAGTACGTGAATTTTTTTCGTAAAATTCAAGCTGCTTTAGAAGAAAATTTACCCCAAAACAAAAATTCATTGCTAACAAATTGAAAATTTCTGTAAATCTGCGCTGTACCTTTATCAACTCCCGAATACATTTACTCCAATTTTTTCCATGCAATTAAATCTCTACTGGGATTTCAATGTCACGTTATCAAAAAAAAAGTACTTATCTACGATGCCATTCGTATTCAAACCAGTGCTGATCGTAATTCTCGATAAACCATCGTTCATGTACATCTATACCGTATCCACACACAGCGTAACGTGAAATTACAAATTAAATTTCACAGCTTGAAAATTAATTGTACGGCTCGAGTCGCGAAGAACGAAAAATTTTACGGAATATGGCGCCACCCAGTTTATTTCGTATCAGAACTAGACGAGTGAATATTTTGTTACCAAACGCTCGAATTATAATTATTATTTTAAGCGGAAAATTATATAGTTAGCGAGCAGATAATCTGTCGTTCGGATGAGAAAGCATACTCGACGTTATTTTTTTTCGCCATGTACATACGAATCACTGAACGTCTTGCTTTTTCGAGATACGCGATATGAAATAAACTACTTCGAGAAAATTATCAACCATAGGATAAATTTTTTTACGACTTGTTGGATAAAAATTTGATGTGAGGAAATTCTGTCTGTATGCTTTGAAAAACTTATTCGAATGACGTCAGTAACGAAAATAAGAACCGTTATAGATAATATCAAATTTCAAAATCAACTAAAACGGGAAGAAAGCCAGCAGTCTTATGCTATAATGAATGGAAATTATTAATCGAAGGGGGACGGAGACGAACTATGTACTCCACCATTAAGCTAAAATCGGCCAGTTGAAGACTGTACATTCGCAAAAAAAAAAAAAAAAAAAATACATTACAGAAATTTAATACGTTCTGTTTTTTAAAATTACTAACCTAACAATAAGAACTATTCGTGGCTGCAAACAACATTTGAATTATTACGGCCATTGCTATTAATCAATTTCGCTGGCCATTTTAAACAGCGCTTAGTGCTTAATTAATAATAATAAATATAAAAACAATTCTCACAAATTACTCGTGAATTTTGTACGAATTAAACGACACGCGATGACAAGTAACCGAACTAATGTACTGCAATAAGATGACCAAAAGAGAACAGCATCGACTGCGTGTTTATCAGGGAATAAAATGATAATAACCAATAGGCAACACAGAAAAGTAATAACAAACTTATCGCAATGAAAGCGATGGAAAAAATTTTTCGCGGAAAAAAAATAATACATAATTGATAATAGTCCACATTGGCTGGCTTATTTGACCCACTGACAGAATGATATTGACATTAAATGATTTCAATTAAGTAGTAAATATATTAAAGTGGACGAGACGAAGAACGCTTTTGAAATTAATAAAACGTCTTGGACATTAGCTTGACCTATATTACTCTGTTGCTTCGATGTACATAGATACTAATAAATCAGTAATAGGAAGGAATAGCCCAGATTTTGCCTTCTTCTGCCAGCACCTTTGGCTCCATTTGGTCACTCTTCTCCCATTACGATTTCGGAACTGAAACTTGGGTAGAATATTGTGCTAATTTTACGTCGCAATTCTCAAATTTTGTGTTGCACCCGTTCACAAGATAGAAATATCTTGGAAAGGATATTGAAAGGGGCTAGTGAAATATAAGCCCCCCCCCTCCTATTGTAATTACGGATCCAAAACTTGAAAACAATTTTCGGAAATTTCGTATTACAAACTCCAAATTTTGAGCTGCTTTCCATCGGGAGTAACGCAGGCAGTGACATAAAATCCAAAGGAGAGAGACAAATCTCCCGAAAAAAGGAAAAATTAAACCTTTAATCCTCGACATTTTGTAAGATTTTCACCCTCATTTCACACGGGTTATAAATTTTCTAATTTTCAAGACAATTTATCAACACCCCCCTCCCTTCTCTCAAAAGTCTTGTTTTGTTATTGCACCGTAGCGGGAGATTTGAGACCAGCGAAAAGTGACTCACAAAATCAGATTTCCGCCTTTATCACCTCAAATGTTGATCTTGCTATTAACACGTTTCAATGATAGTTTGTTATACTCCAAATTTTCTACAAAATAAACAATTGGGAATTTTTTCAACTTGAAGAGGAGATAAATGAACCATGAGTTGACTGAGAAAAACATAAAATCATAATAAATACACGTTTTCCAAAACTCAACCCATCAAATACCATTCGGTATCATATCCTGGCGTATTTTCCAAATTTTTACCCCTACTCCCTGAACAGATCTCAGATAGGAGGGAGGGAGAGAGGGGTGGGTGGGGCGGGGGGTTATTTCAACAAAACCCGTTCTGAGATCCTAGAAGACTATTTCCGCCAGTTTTGACTATATCAGATATTTATTTTTATTTATTCATTTTTTTTAGCCGAAACTGAAAAATTATTTGCTCAGTTCGATATCGACCAAAATCGATCAAATTTGGGGAATAGGCTTCGATTGGCGGGCCACTTGATGTTGAGGAGTGGGAATGATCTCGATTCAAAATTCAGATGCGCCCAAATTCGGGGCAGAGGATGCAGAAGGGCTAAAATCGAAAAAATAGGGTCAATTAGAAGGGGTATACGAGGGTTTTCCTCCATTTTGACCTTGAAAAAGGACTGTTCTGAATTTTTCATTTTTTGAATTATCAATTATCGGTCAGTGGTTGGTAATCCCCTTTTCCCCTCCAACTGAACCGAGGCATGTGAAATTTTTTCCATAGGTTCCTCCACATGTGATCATCATTTTGGCAGAGAAACTATTCCGGTATTTATTTTGCAAAAATTTTGATAAAAATAAATTTCAAACTCGAACGCTTAGCCAAAAATATTTAGGTATGTACCAAAATATCGAAATTTTGGTCTTCTGTTTGGTAAAAGTAAGTATTAAAAAATTACAAAATTCTGGACTTTGTTCAACAATGCTAGTGTTTTAACCTGATTTGAATGGCCTATCTAAAATATCATTGAAGTTTTTGATCCATCTTATGATCGTTTCACAAATCAGCTCTAAAGGCAAAATTATCAACTATACAACCACTGGCAAATCATCTTGATAGCCCAGGGTTTTTTTTGACAGCAAGCCCGTGTGCAACCCCCCCCCCCAGCTATGGTCTAAAAAAAATATAAATTTTCCTTGAGAATTGGACTATCACGTCCAAACAATTCCATAAATTACTCAAGTATTTCTGGAAATGCAGTCTTTAACGATTAAAAATACAATTTTTCACAAAATTTTTGCCCTCATTTCGCTCGGCCATAAGTATTTTTTTGCACAATATCAAATTTTGGAATTTATAAGCAATGAAAATTGGTTTAAAAAATTGCATATATTTTCAATTTCACTCCAAAAAACGAAAAAACTAGCTCACCTTTGAATACATCCCTTATCTAAATCCGCATTGTGGGAAAAATTTTAATCCCACGACCCATATTCCAAATAGCTTTACACTGCATAACCACGCACGCTCGTCAGTTCAACAACCACTTCAAACTAAACACAATCCCAACACTAGTTGAAGTATCTACTCATCATAAAAGTCATACCATTAAGATACCTCTAATTAAAACAAACACCTGAAGGCACATTAAGTTCACCATTCGTTGTATATATCTATTTCACTAATATAGGGACAAAAAGCTCTCGAGAAAGAGAAAGAGAAAAGTTACACACAAAAGGGATTTACTCCGTAGACTTTAATTTAGCTCGCTAATTATTACGCGTCTTACTCATATATTCGCATCTACGTATACATTTTGCACTTTGAAATCTTCCTACTATACAAATCTCAAACGTACCTTAATTGTATATATATGTTGGTAAGTCTAAGTACTAATGCAGTATATACCTACACTAGAAAAAAAAAAAAAAAAATACTGTCATAGAATTTAGCTAATTACAATCATTTTTACGAATAACTTTCACCTACGAATCAAAAAGCGTTACGAATTTACGCGTTTGTAATTCGAGGTATAAGTATACAGATACCTATTTACCAACCTACCATAATACCACATAAACGAAATACTTATTTAAAGATGAAAAAAAAAAAAAAAAAAAAAAACTTTCAAAATACGTACTTATCATTTCTCTACAGATCTAGCACACGAAGTGACATAGTATATTGTGTAAGATACGTCAAAATACAGTTCGAAGATGCAAATAAAATAAGTGAAAGAGAGCGACGAATAAAAAAAATTCAGTATAAAACAATGTAAAATGTGAGTACGGACCAAAGCATGCCACACGGCGACAAATTCGCAATAGCGTTGTAAAATTTTCTGCATTTTAGCCAACGTAATTAAAATTTTTTTCTTTATTTTAGCAATTCACGACAACGATGACGACAATTACACGATACTAACGAAAGATATACTACTTACGATTACGCTACGTATAATTTTTTCATCTCTCGTTTCGTTTTAAATGAACAATTGACGCGCATCTTTTTAAGTACAACAACCTTAGCAGACGTAAAAAAAAAAAAAAGACGAACGATGCGGCGGTCGAATGTTTCACTATTCGAGGAATTTTCACCCATTAATTTCGCCTACTGAGGGTTTGATTTTTTTGTACGAAGAAGCAAAAGAAAAGTGAAGTGGCTCGTTCTTTTAAATAGTCCCGCATAGTAGAAAAGTATGACAAGTCTAAGACTCTGGGTGCTTATGCTGTCCATGAAAATATGTACCGAACTGTATGAAGAACACCGAAAGAATTTCAAGTACAGATGAATTTGAGTAGGCAAATAAAAAAATGTACAAAAACTGAAACACGAGTATCAATAAAAAAAGTGATACTTTTAAGGCGAACGAAATTCGCCAACTTATAAAGTAAGCATATAGTACTAACATTAGTAAGGGAAAATTTCGTAAGTAAACCACTCGACGAGCTAGATACGAGGTCAAGGTCTTTCGAAAATTTGTATCTCGAGAGGATTAAACGGGATCGTAAATTTCAGCACATTGTTAACTGATAACTAAACCGCGTTCTGTCTCTTGTTTACAAAGTATACGTAAATTGTACCATGTGTACGCGAATTTTTTCTCTATGAGTAAGTAATTGAAATTGCGACACTCTTTCATAATCCTATACACAAGTTAATAATTTGTTTACACGTGTGAATAAATTCCAACTACGATTTTCCATAAAGAATACGGTACAAGATAAATTTTATAAAATCAAAGCGAGAGCATCCCTACGGTGAAAACGTAACACGCAACAGGTGGTTTTTACGCAGTGTCCTTATACTGTTTACGCATCCGATGTGAGCTTTTGTTCGGCCTTTTAGACGCGATACGTAAACATACGTTAATTTATTCGATTGAAAATGGTGTAAAGTTTTTTTTATTTTTCAAAACTGTGATTCGTGAAAAAAAGAGGGAATGCCGAAGCGTCACAAAAAATATACGATAACGATTTTTCTCATCTTAAAAAATATTTAAAATTTTTTGGCACACTTTATTTTAGCATGATTTTTCCAAGTAAATTCAACTATTACATTACACTACGCTTGTAAAAAAAGACCACAAATATATTAGTATACCTGCCCTTGGCTCGTATAAATTGGGGGATGTGAAATGGTTTAATTTGTTTCTGATAATTAGAAAAACACGTCGCCGAGATTGTAGAAGTAGGTAACAAAGATAAGATGTTGGGGAATTATTTATACGTCTCGCTATACGGTGTCTATGAAATAACAAACTGCGGACATCTCAGGGGTGGAAATGAAGAAAGGTGCGTGATTATCGTTTTAGCACGAGACTTTTACATGTTCCAACACAATCTACCTAGTACCTAGACCTACCCGTGAGACGTGTTAATCAGAGTCAAGATCAGCATGTGTGAGATGAATTTCATCAAACAGATCAAAAGCTTGTATCACAAAGTAAGGTACATTATTACCAAGTTGTTTCAGGGTAAAAATGATAAAAGAAAAAATTTTAGCTTTATATTCAGAATGAAAAAAAAAATTGAATCACGCGATATTAAGAAAAAATCATGTAAAAAATTTAAAGAATATACAGTTTGTCTGATAAAGGGTTTGTCAACCTTAAAATTCAGGTACCACCGAGTACCACTTTAAAAACACTTTACAAGAATAAGTTGCTTATCTTGAAAATTGAAGGGCCAAATATTATTTTCAAAAATTGAAATCAAAACAAGTTTTCAAGTATGAAAATGGGTAACCAGTACAACACCAAGCGAATCGTGTTATGTTTATTCTTTGACTAATAGAAAAATTGAAGGGGCTATTGATGAATGTTCAATTAAAAAATGTACCAAAGTAATATTGTATCCAATAGGTGGAAATGAATAGTACTTTAAAAGTAGAACAAATCTTGTTGAATGTACTTTTTGTTCAACACGAAAACTGAAGGAATGAACAGTACATTTCGACTAACATAACACGTATTATGCTTTTAATTCCTTCAATTTTCATATTAATTTAATCTATTTTCAATGTACTATTCACTACCAAGTACCATCATTGATTTTTCCAATGGATTTCTTTGAATAAACATGCATCGATAGTCCCTTCAACTTTTCAATCACGTAAAAAATGAAGATAACAAAATTTGCTTCGTTCTTTGATCAGTACCCTTTCTCCGGCTAGAAAATTTATTATGATTTCAATTTTTTCATAGACAATACCTAGCCCTTCAATTTTCTAGAAATGCAACTTCTTCATATAACGAGTTTTTTGGGTGGTACCGGATTGTGCAGGAATTTCAAGTTTCACAGACCACTTTCCAATTTCAAAGTACGCTTCAAACTGAATTAAACAGAAAAATATGTTCAAGTTTTAATATTATTGAGAAATTGATTTAAAAATGTACCAAAAATGAATAATTTGCTCAGCCTAAGGAAGCCGAAGAAGCTCATGGTAGCTAATGGTACCGTTGATTTGATTGATAGTTAAATATTTGTAACCAGAAAGACAGAAATCAACACTACCACAGAACAACAATAATTTCAATTTATTGAAACAAAATCTACATAAAATAGTTTCGGATTTATTACCATTGAGCTTTTCAACTCCGATAATCTCAATGACAGGCAACACACATTAAAAGTATGTTGCAGCATCTTCACTTAGTGACGCATCAGATACAAAAGCAACGTAATGGATAATATTTATTTTATGATCTAAATTACTTACATAGCACCGATGACGGACGTTCAATATCTTGATTGAAGTTTAAAGCTGCCATTGAAGATGTATAATTGGCATAATTAAATGAAATACATATCCCAGTGAAAAAATGTTTCATGCACTATTCATTATCACCAAACACAAACACACACAAATTTCTTGATGATTTACTACGACAAAAACTTAATACGACGAAAAAGTAGATTAAAATTTACAATTACAGCTAATAACGAAATTTAAGCACATCAAGAAGAGCACAAAATGCAATATTTATTACTATCAAAACCGAACGGATTTTGAATGATGCAACAATCATAATACGAACTGATCACGACGAACAATACGTAGATTAAAATTCACAGTTATGGTTAACAATGAAATTTCAACGCGTCTAGGAGAGCATAAGTAAAAATGTACAATCTATAAATTAAGAATTTATAATAATTCACACACGATTATAACCCGATTTCAAAATAATTCCCGGATACGAAACCCACGAAACTAAACTAAAGCTATTATTTCCCAGTTCTGTTCGACGCCATCACAGCAACTAAATTGAAGTTCAACGTCCAATAGCATAAAGACACAGATAATTTTCCAGAATACCTTTCGAGCTTTCAAAAAATTTTCTGTGGAATCGCCGCAAACTGTAGTTCAGAACTCCAGAAGGCAATATTGAAATTTTTATATTCATTATTTTTTTCATTTTTATTTTTTTTATCACAAAAAGTAAAACTAATAATGAATCAAAAAATCTAATTAAATTGAAAGTGATGTATTGTAATCTTGTTTTGCAAAAGTAAGATGTGAAATTATAGAAAACACATCGGCATCACCGTTCTCCTTATCCGTGTGATCTTTTACAATGAAAATAGTTCAACTGAAAAATGTTAAAATCGCATTAATAATACGTACATTAGGAATAATAGGAGTATAAAATTCATCTCGAACATGCTAACTAATCTTGTTCTGTATTTTCAGTTAGACAGATTGGCGTCTGGGGCCTGAGAAATGTATCCGTCGACGTTGGTAAACCACTACATTTGGTCTGTCGAGTCAAAGGAAACCCATTGCCAGCTTTACAGTGGTTCAAAGATGGATCGCCAATTATTGTAAATTCCAGACTGAGGATACAATATAAAAAGTAAGGAGAGGTCAGCAAATTCACATTCAAACTAAAATGTTACTTCTCAAACATTATTGTTTATGTTAATTAACCACATAGTATTACTTTAAAACTTCTAACGTAATTTGATGAATGTATTCATTACAAATTTGTCAATTTTTTAAAACTGAAGTTCAGAAATGAATTTCATTAAAAATTTTAAATTACGAATCAATTTTAAATTATTATTAAGATTTACAATTTGCAACTTATCGTATTTTACTTTAAGAATACGAATAAATTGTTTTCATTATAATAACTGGAGGTGATAACCATTTCATTATTATATTTTTTTAATCACTATTAAAAAATTAAAATACGCGTAATATTTCTAATAATTTAGTCTTCTGATTGCTAATTTTTTCTTACTATAAATAATCTTCTTAATAAAATCAAGCTTGATAAATGAAAACAAATTGAAAATATTTCAAATATATACTAAGCTTTTGACGATAAAAAAAAAATCTTCAACTCTCCGATACAACTCTCTCTCACTCTCATTATGCTTAAAAATAACGTAATAAATCCAATAATTTTACAGGAAAAGATCCTTACTGGTAATTCCAGAAGTACGAAATAGCGATGCTGGTAGATACGAATGCAGAGGTCTGGGCGTTCAGAGCATTAGTCCAGTTAGTTCTTCGGCGACTGTGAATATAAATATGCCAGTTAATAACAGTAAGTCATAATTTTATGTAAAATTTCTCTGTACTAATAATTTTTTATGAAGCATATGCATAATAAATTAGCATCTCTGCGACAGTATTTTTAGTTTTTCAAAGAATCACCGCACATTCGTGAATACGAATACGATACGAGTAACAATTAATGTAGCCAGAGCATGTGTGCAATATGCATGGGTAAATTGAAAATTTATTTTAGCAAGCTATGATGTTTATTCATATTTCACGAATTCGCATCAACCAAACATTCGTATTTTAATAAACATTTTCATTTTTTCGTTCTTTTCCCCTCTAATAAATGGAAAAAAAAATGCTGACACGTTTTTTCAAACTATAGTAAAAAAGTAAGAGTAGTATGCCAAAATTATTTAATCAACATTCAGCATATTGTTTATATGTATTACTAACGCGTATATAAGTAGATAGTTAGATACAATAGGATCATTAAGATAAGGTGAGAATAGCTAGGGGAAAAAATACATATACACTAAAATAAGGGTGTGTCTTTACGGATACGGAAATGGAAATGGTTAACATTATCAGTACAAGTTCAATACTTTGTGCAGTACAATTACATTTACGCAGGAAAATCATTTATCAATTTGAATTCTGTATCGTTTAGCTTACATAACGAAGTTTGGTTGTAACAAAGTGAATTTTCTTAGTAGAAACTGTTTCTTTGATCCAGAAGCTAATTAACGATATAAACGCGGATAACGAGTAGTCGGGTATTATTTTATTTATATTTGAGATAGCCATCCATTCTCGATAGGATGTCTGTATTTATACTTAGATGTACACGTAAAGCACACACAATATACTCGAAAGAGTACAGTATTAAAAAAGGACCTACACTATTCGTTGCTTTATAACTTTTAATCGATCCATAGGGGGTATAGATTAAAATCCGTGACGCTTCCCTTAAGTCTCCTTTGTGCCACCCAAGCAGAAATATATTTTTCATTTTAAAATCATTTTTTATTAATCGTATCGTTTATACATAAGATAATATAAGTATAGTGTACTACGTACAACGTAGCTATTGCGATACTATACATAAATGCACCATCTAATGAAATTTTCTGCTTAGTTACAGATTTATGGCCACTGACTGGAAAACCTTGCCCGATCGACTGGGTATACTGTCTAAATGGAGGTTCTTGCACGTATTACCAAACAATAGGAGAATTCACTTGTCAGTAAGTATGAGTTTTTGATTAAAATGTACCTACGTAAACCTACATAGGAACTAGGAAGATATACTAAACACTCTGTGCGTCGCAATATGTAACATCGCGTTGTACTAAAGAGAATGAAAGAGAATATATTATGTGTAAGGCGTATATTAAACGTATGAAATTATGTACCTTCCCTTCTTCGCACTGCTTTAACACTTCGCTGTGGGTGTCCATTACAAAAAAACAGATTGGGAAACATTGTCTAAACTAGTTTTTAGCCGAATGAATTAACCGGCAAAAGCATATAAAATACCGTTTTTATTGACATTCATTGATGCCGTATCGTTAAATCGTTCTATATCTACAAACAGATTATTACTAACGCGACAGTTATCATTAAAGAATCAATTATTAATGGAAATCGTTTAAAAATCTGTTTCTTTATTTTGAAATTGAAAATTCGTCGATAAACGTTATCAATTTTTATTGGCTTATTTTAACAGTCTATAAATTCATTGAGGTTTTTTCCCCTCGTTCTTCTTCTTCCTCCTCTTTTTGTTTTGTCGCTTTTATAATAAATTAATCAATCAAAACGTTTATAGACTTTTTATGTTTTTCAACAACCAGAACCATTTATGTTACACGATTGCGAGATGACGATTAACTCATTCGGAGACAGGCGTGTCTATCTCTATACATAATTCGCCGTCGAATATTATTACGATGCTGTCGACTAATTTCGAGGGCATATTATGACTAGGTTTACGTTATACCATGAACATTTACCTATTTCTAGTCATACTTAGTACAATTTTCTGAAGGCGAGTTTGCACGCGAAATAGTAATTATTATTTATCTACTTGTATAGCAACATTGTTTAATATGCTAGTTTACCTTTTTGTATTGTATACCTATAAACATAGGTGTATATATAGGTCTTACAATACCCACTGCTAACATCTCAAAAAAAAAGTCTATCGAAAAATACATCAATTATTTAATTAGATAAGAATGTATTTTAAAAGTTTACTCGCGGTCATACGAGTAATTAACAATATTAATTATAACGTAAATAGCTTCTTATATTTTTCATCTTAATTAGCAAACCAAAATGGCTTTACGATGGGAAAAATTATTGTAATTTCTGGTTCTTATTTGGATTTTGTCAGAAATAATTATTTTCTAGTCACATAGTCTGTACTACCTAAGCCGGAACTAATACTAGTTGAACATGCGAAAATTTCACATCTCTTCGTCATATTTTGAAAAAGCAGATATTATACCGCTATCTCGACGTCGTATTCTTAAACGTAAATGAAGATTAGTTAAAAGCAGTACTATCGTGTCATGAATGAAACCGAGTGTTATTTCTGCCCTAATACAAGTGCAAGCTCACCATTCGTATCATTTTAGTGTTTTGTTAAATAATGTCAAGTTTGCCCAAAATGTCATATATGGTATTGAATCATAAAAAGTTGTAGAAATAAAGGTTGATTAGAGATAGACATCACATGTAAAAACTGCTGAAAACTCAATTTTTTAATAATTAGGGGATAGAAGCCGAATTTAAAACGTTTAGTTGAGCTTAGCGGATAAGATAGAAGTGGAAAAATTCTAAAAAGTGTATAAAGTGACCCAAAGGCTAAGGCCATTATTTGAGACTGCAATAAGGTATTATCAGATCAAAAAATTAAAAAGTTGATTGCTAAATTTGCATCACAAATTTTAACTTCCTCGGTCAAGTTGAAAGAAATCCTTCGGTACAATTCTGTGCACGGACCTGAAGTCTGATATGAAAGTCTCTCAAAACCTCTTTAAGTCTTTCACAGTTCTTGCCAGTTCCTTCAAATCACTACACATCTCTCCTACTCTCTAATGACGTGATAAAAACTGAAATTGAACCCAAAATTTGAATGAAAAATAAAAAAAAAATTGATTAAAGTTGAAACTGATACAGAAACTGAAATCGAATCGCAAAAGATCAAAACCGAAACGGGTATTTTTTTTATTTTAATATTAGTTTTAAAATTTTAGTTTTGAGTTCAAGTTCAAGTACTATTCACTTCAATTTCACTCAAAATACTTATTGAGGAAAATATGACTTTTTCATCTGTTTAGCTTATCATTGCGGATTTCAGTAACGAAACAAATGACAAAACAACCTAACGAATAAAGAAAGTAACGAAATTTTTTCGTTGTGAGTAACAAAACAAATAACGAAACTGAAATATTAGCACCATGCAGTGTAATGAGATGATAACGTTACAATAAATTAATTCCTGTGCAATTTGTTCACAATTTTGATTGATCAAGATCTTAAACACAGATGAGATGTAGAATCTTTGGGATTTATAAGTTCTATCTAAAGAAAAAATAACTTCTGAGCGGCCAATGGTCGTCGAGCCGGAATTAGTGAACAGCACTTCTACAGGGATAACCAAGTGGAACTTTGAACCATAATCCCTTTACCCCTAGAGCAGGAATTTACCATCTTGGTGTTTCAGTGTCTTTATTACAATATTACAAACTAAAAGAACATTAAAAATTGCTCGTCTCTTCGATATAATTTCATTTTCAATATTTTTGGTGATCTTGCACTCTTAAGCATATGACGTTACTGTTTTGTTTTGTTACAAATAATGTACAAGTAGTGAGACGAATGACTAAATTCAAGTTCTTGACGCTCTGTAATAAAACAAAAAAAAAAATTCGTTACGATATCACTAATTTTAGACTTACTCGCCAATATGAGAATTCGAATCGTGGACTAAACTTGGAGCGCTAGTGTAGCAACCAATGAGAATGTTTGTTTACTTTTGAAACAGGACTTTCCTTATCGCTGTACCTTGTGGTGTAATAGGGTTGCCAAGTCTTTACGTCATAGTCACGTGATACACATAAGAAACGTACTGATAAAAGTAGTAAATGGGAAACATTTGGAAATTAACTTTAAAAAAAAAATGTTTTTTTTGGATTAAAATTGAAAACGGTTGCATTTACAGTGAAATATGTTCTATAATTTTTTGTAGCCATGAAAATATCGCATCGGATGAAAGTCTTTCAGTGTCTTTAACGTGTTTAGTTATTAAAATCTCAAATTATCTGAAACTAGAAAGTAAAGAATTTATTAATATTTCATCAGATAAGTACTTTATTTTATTTTAAATACTTCAACAATAATAAATTTACAAGTTTTGCATACCTTATGCTATTATTTTTCACTCGTTTCAACGATTTAAAAATTCTGATTCTCATAAGTTATCATTTTTACATTTAGAATAATTCAATAACTAATCACGTAAAACACATCAAAAAGCGTTTATCTGCTAGGATTTTTCCGTGGCTACAAAAAACTATAGAACGACTTTTTCTCTAAATATAGTCGTTTTCATTTTAAATTGAAACCCCCCTTTTTTCCTATCCTAGTTTCGTAACTTTTCAGTTTTAGCAACTTTATCAGTAGTTTTAGTCGCGTATCACGTGACTATGACGTCAAACTTGGCGACCTTATATATTTTGTGAAAATTATAAGAAAAATTTGTGGAAAATTGAAAATATTGAAAAAGGAAACTATCATTGAACATCTGGACAACCATCAAAACCATATTTGGATGCTGAAGTTCTTCTTGACAACAACTTCCTAATAAAAGTTGGTATTAAGAAGAAATTACCTTTAGAGATACTTAGGATTTGTATTCAAGTGTCAAAACCCCCAAACCAAGCCAGATGTTGAATAATGGCTTCCATTTTCAACATTTTCAATTTTTCACAAATTTTTGTAATAATTTGACGAAATATAATACACCACACAGTACATAGATAAGAAAAATCCTGTTTCAAAACTAAACAAACGTTCTCATTGGTTGCTACACTACCGCTCCAAGTTTAGTCCCCAGTGGAAATTGTCAGGTGCGCCACAGCCAGGCTGTAAAAAAGTAAAACTGTAACTGCAACTGAAACTGAAAACTTGACGTTAAAACGTAACGGGGCATTGAGTGCTCGGTTCGTTTCGGAGGTGTTCGTTCGCCTTTTCGTAACTTAGAATACCAATGAAATGGTTTTTTTTTTCAATTTTTCATTGTTTCCATATTCGTTTTACTTTAAAAAGAAAGAAAATATAGTTTTCATACTCTTCAAATGTTTTCATTATTTTCATAATGGGACTTAAACTGATATTGATACTAAAATGGAAAAATTAAAAATTGAAACTGAAACTGAAACTGAAGTTTTTTCTGTTTTACAGTCCTGGTCTCTGTAAACCTCTTCCCAAGCCTTATAAAAACTTTACAAGTCTCTAGAAGACTGCAGAAATATCTCCGCAAATCTCAACAAATCCTTCCAACAGTCAAAAATTCTTTTCAAGTCACTCTTAAGACTTCGTGCTTGGTAACTACTAGCTACTCCAAATCACTGTAAATTTTATAAGTCTCTATAAGTCTTCCCAAAAAATCTTAACATGTCTGCAGAAGTCTTCGAAAGTCTGCGGACCTCTCCACAAGTTATCACCAGGTCTCTGCAAGTCTTAGTTTCAATTCTCTCTACTAATCCCTAGAACTCTCATCAAGTTGCTAAAAATCTCTACAATCTCTGTAAAGCTCCAATCTCTATAAATCTTCAGAAGTTTGTAGAAGTATCTTTCAAGTACTTAACTCAAATTAAAAGGAAAGATTTTTCAAGGTCAAATTAGGAAAGTCCTCATATTTGCTCTTCTAATGAACATAGGAAATTGATTTTTGATATATTGCGCAATTTTTGATCCTGTATCGAAGGGATGAAAACAAACAATTTTTACCCTTCAGCTTCCCTTTTTATATTTCAGGCTTGACTATTTCAATCCAAGATCATTCCCCCTTCATACTAACGTGACATCAAACTAAGCGCACTGGCCGAATTTGAGCGATTTCATCAGTATCGAGCTGAAAATGTAATTTTAATCTGTGAGGAAAATAAAATAAAATGGAGAAATAAAAAAAATTTACATTTCACATGCTCAAAAATGGTCTTAAAATTTTTCCAAGACTCACAACAGTTTTTATTAATACCCTGCCATCATCGTCTATCCAACTTTAATCAATAGTTAATAATATCATGTGTTTTTTTGACAAAAAACCATAGAAAATCAGTATTAAAAAAATATGTAATTCTTTTAGGAGCGATAGAGACAAACTGATGGAATTTTAACCTTGCATTAAATAATAGATTAACTAGATATTAATTTCAACTCGAAGATTACCAACCTTTTAGAAAAAAACTAATAAAATTCGAATTAATTTTTTCAGATGTGCGGATGGATTCAACGGGGCAAGATGCGAAAGCAAAGACGTAATAAATTCTAACAGTACGTACCAAGCAATTAATTGTTTCGATGGGGTAACGCCCTCATATCCTTGTGTCACCGTGCATAGGATTAATTTTTAAAATTGTACCGATACACCTTCCCTTAATTTTGTTCTAAAACAAAATTTTTTTTTACTTTTTATAAAAAATGTACGTTATAACTAGTCATTTTTTTTGTATTTATTTATAAAAAAGAAAAAAAAAAGAAAAAAAGTGTTGAAATTTTTTTTTTTTTAATAATAAACTCTTAATTGAGAGTTATACTATTATAATTTTAGTCAAAATTTAGTCCAAATAGTGAAAAAAAATCACGAGAATTCGTAAATTTTGGAGGAATTATTTTGCGCAAATTTTTTTACCATCAAATGTACTCTTTTTATAGCGAAAAAAAATAGTTTTTATTTCGATCGGTGGCACTGGTTGTTAGATAATTGTTTTTTTTAATATAATTTTTTTTTTTCACTAAAAATGTAGACATTTTTGTAACATAGTAAACGAATAAAAAAAAATATTCGTTTTTATCGTATGAGCCAAGGACAACTGAAGCAATTTTTAATCCATTTAAAGGAGCTTTTAAAAGAGTATTTTTGATATAGACGACGATTAAGCTAAAATGCGCAGATGAAAATTGCATATTTTTGGAATTACCTAGATACATACGTAAGAGATTATTCTACCCATAAAAGCAGGAAAGATCCACTTTTGAAGGACATATTGTGTATCGGTATAAAATCCAAGCAAACTTATCACAGCTTAAAATTTTTTTATCCAAGTATCTCGTCAGTGGTAAAATTTGACCTTGACAAAAACATAATAAAAGCTGGGTATAGGCATTAACATGAGAAAAAGTTACATTTCAAAATTACACTTTTTAACGAGTTTTTTTATATAACTTTTTTTTATTATTTAGCTTATAATGTTTGATTTTTTTTTTTCGAAATATTGCTATTCTTTCGCTCGTTATAACTTTTGTTTTTTTTTCATGTTCTGTTTCGCTTTACCCACTACCTTCGCTTGCTGTTATTCAAGGTGGATTTTATTTCCTGCTTTGTAATGTTATCATCTTGCTCTTGCAATATTTCAACTAAACAAATACAGTGGTTTTATCTCAGCCAGTTCGTGATATTGAGAATTTTTCACCCAGTTTAATTACACGTAGCATCCGTACGAGTAATGTCCCCTCCTTGTCTCTCATTCACCAATGTAACACAGACTATATTTACATCTAAATTAGGACATGTTGGAGTTTAGTAGCATAGCAAGCTAGATTCTAGGTATAAATTGAAGATACGTCCATCGACCGAACATATACATCTTTGACAAATCATTCGACCATTACAATCGAACAACAAAAGGGAAAAATCAACCTTTTCAAACATAACTCGTGCCCAGTACGACCTCAGGTTAGCCATTGTCACAACGTATTCAAACAAATTAAGATATTACCCGTAGTTCAACGAATGGGAAATTAGCATGACTTGTCAGGTGCATTTTTACAATACGTCCTGGTCAAATTCGATTACAATAGTAGCTAAATATCCGATAAACATGTCGCTGTCACGAAATGTAAATGTTTTGGAAAGGGGGCGGTGCAGTCATGCTGAAATCTTATAATGGCATTTTTTTTCACCGTTTCTTTTCTTCTCAACAGTTGCGTCATTTTTGCCGAAAGTGGTGCAGGTTTAATGGTCTATAATCAGATGTCATTCTGGTGTGGTCGTGGGCGCTCGCGAAGGGTCTTTTTTTTTTTTTATTTATCAAAAGGATCGAGGTGAATTGAAACTAAATATCGCTGGGTGGGGATTTTTTTTCAAATAGATTTTCAAACCGTGAATACAAATAGGTGGGTTAGGTAGTTTGGGCCAAAGTGAATAGAACAGCAGAGGTTGGCGGTTTATCTTGATTGATCCAGTTAAATTCAATTTATCGATAAATTTGATTATGAGGTAGTTTAATATGTTTTGTGATTTTTCCCCCTTCTTTTTCGCTCGAACTATAGTCTTTTTATGATCATTGTAAAGGATTTTCGCACATTTTTCCGTCGTGAATTTCTCATTCTACCACCTTCCCCTTGAATCCATAATTATTGAAATGCAATTAGTAGCTGTAAATCGCCATCAAGCAATAACAAGTTCTTTTTGAAGTTGAAGTTTTGAGTAAACTTTAAATAGCCTAATATAGAGGGAAAAAGTAGAAAGAAATTGAAAGGAGACCTTTATCAGATTACAATTAAAGCTTTCGAAAATACTATTAACTCTAGCCCAATAATGGCCTAAATCATGGTAGGTAGATCAAGAAATGCATGGACAGTAAAACTTTCAAAGTTGCCCAGTATTTATATTTTAAGGAGAAGAGTAGTGAGAGAGGGCGAGGAGTCTCACTTAAGCTCGAAAAAAGTGAAGTGAAAATTATTACCATATTTGAAATTCCAAACCATTGAAAATTTCGCGACCCCCCCCCCCCATTCAGGATCTAAACGTGAAACTAAAAATTGAAAGCGAAATGTAAAAAATTAAAACAGAAATATTTTATTGGTTTCAGTTTCAGTTTTGATTTTAAGTTCAATTACTATTTTTCAATTATCAAAAAAACAAAAAAAAAGTAGACCAATGGCTTTTACACTGTGTCCACCGATATGAGGTTATGCAACTATGCTACATTAGGACAGTAAAAATGTAAAACTGAAATGCAGAAATTGAAATAAATATTTGAAAACGGAAATTGATACTGGAACTGAAGCCTAAATTTAATAATGTAGGGCATGAAAATGCATGATTGTACGATGAAATAGTTGTGAAATAGATATTAAGGCAGAGATTAGAAATGAAATACAGTTGGCTTTAGTCGTTTGAGTACGACGTTTCTTTCTTTATTGTTGTCCTGCCTCCTCCATACATGCATCTGAACATGGTAGCAGAATGTGGTTTCTCAAGTCTGGTACCTGCAATGTTAATTTGACTCTAAAACTCCATTCTTAGAAATTGGAGCTATTGAGAACGACCAATGGTACAAAAGATGAAGTTGAAGTTGATGCAGCCATATTCCTAAAATTAAAAAATTAAAAAATATGTTGAAATTTGGAAAAAAAATCACGTTTACATTCTGCTATTATATTGAGATGCCTGTACGGACAAGGTAGGACAGCAACAAAGAAAGAAGCATGGTACTCAAATGATAAAAGCCAGCTGTATTTCATTTCTAATCTCAACCTTAATATCCATTTTTCATCTATTTCACGATATGATCGTGTATTGTCATGTTCTTCCATTATTCCTACATTATTAAAACGTAAACTCAAAAGCAAAACTGAAACTGAAACTGAAACTTGCATTTTTTCAGTATAACTTTTTACACTGCAGTCTCGGTAATTGGCATGACTGTTAAAACTGAAAGGAATACGAAAAATAAAAAGAAATAACTAGAACTGAAAATGAAGCTGAAATGCAAACAACCAAAACTGCGATTTTGAAGCTGAAATTGAAATTTTTTCAATGTTAGTTTCAGTTTTATTTCTAGTTTTGAATTTATCTTACAGTTCACAAATGAGGTGTAAAACTAAAAAAATTTCAGTTTAGTTTTCAGTTTTAGATTTTTTGCTTTATAATTTCAGTTTTTCGAATTTCAGTTTCAGTTTTAATCCAAGTTCAAAATTTCGGTTTTGATTTTTTAAAGTTTAATTTCAAGTTAGGCCTTTTTTCTGAATTTCTCATTTCAATTCTGGTTCAGTTTCAGTTTTAGTTTCAGTTTCTACAGCTCTAAGTTCAAGCACTATTTATTTTAGTGAAAAATAAGAATAATATGACATCTTGCACTTATTCAGCCGTTTTTAGACGTTAGACCGATGTGAGGATAATCATAGACATCACACGGAGACTACAAAAACGTAAAACTAAAAATGAAGCTACAAAGTGATATTCAAAGAAGGTATATTGAAATTGAAACTGAAACTAAAACTTGAAAATAAAAACCAAAATCAAAATTGAAACTTATATTTTTTTCAATTTTATTTTTTACATCCTTGCTAATCAGGAAACTAACATTACTTCAAAGGTGTTTTTCTCTAAACAAAATTCACGGATGATACAAACTTCAAAACCGCAACTAATCATAATACAGAATTCTTGAGTCGGATTTAACAGTAAATAGCGCTCCTAATGGACAAGGTTTAAGTAATTCTGTGCAAAAATTTTCAGTGATCTCATTTCTTTCCATTGTGCCTGCACTATCAGCCAGGCGCAGATGAGTTCAGGGTCTATCATTTAAAAGGAAAATAAGGAAGAATAGTAGGGAAAGTGAAAGAGTTGCATGAAATTTTTTTCAAATCATATTATAGACTTGCATCATGTTAAACAGTAGTGTTTCATTTTTTCTCCTGCTTGATTCTGCAACTCACTTTTTTTGGGGAGAAATTTTGATCTATTTTCCCCTCTCTCATATTTTAATTCATCACGAGTAAGTCAACCACCCTACCTAGTTATCTACTTATGAATCTATCCACTTCCTATATTTTCTACACCTATATAATATTTTAGATGAATAAAATGATACGGTTGAGATAACTCCACTTCAGCTATCTATGAAAAAATAAAAACTACAATTTTTTTGTTAACTCGGATGGGGTATATTATAATTGATCTAGTCAACTTACGAGTGGCTTATGTAGTGATGCATCTAAAAATAGGAAAATTAAAATTCCACCATGTACATATATATATATAAAAATTAACATTCGCAATGCGTTGCTTCGTTTAGCCCTCGTAAATTCAATATTATTTTTCCATTTCAAAAAAAAAAAAAAAAAAGAAAAAATCATACATAAAATAAATCAAATATTAATTAAAAAAAAGAGAAAAAAATACGAAAAAGTCGCTTAACATTCTAACACATTAGAAAAGGAAATAAACAAAAATCTGCAACGTTATTTCACGCGATTTTTCATAAAAATAAACACTTTCGTTGTAGTCGTTGTACCTATGATAATTTATAAGCTTGTAAATAAATAAGACTTTTTATCGTCTGTATATATAACATGTTGTTAAAAAAAAAATATATTATGAAAAAAAAAAAAAGGAAAAAAAACATAATAAAAAATTACATATTGAAATTTGTGTTTGTATATATCTAGATCTACAGTAGAGTACAGTACAGTACGTATTGGCGAGACGAATGACGAATTGTGATAGATAAAATTCGAACGAGATTAAAAGTTGAAAAAGAATTCGCGAGGGAGGTTTTTGGGGTATTATTGACACAAAACCGGTAAGAAGAATTCTTTTATGAGGGATAAATACGTACACATACACGCACACGTTCGCCGTGTTAATATATATTACCTACTCATTTTCAATAGGCTACCAGGTCTTTGTTATAGGAAACCTTTCCCACGATTTTATGGTCTTTTAACGGTCCTTTAATTTGTTCGTATTTGTCAACGCTCGCCTTATTTATTACCCGGTTGTAATTTCGACTAACGCATTTTTCTGATATATCTGTGATTTATTCAATAGGATTAGCCTGTGTCCAAAAATACCTACTTTAGAATTGTCATGTCGCCGGTAACGCTATTAATCGGCTTGTTTGACGAATATTTTCCCCTGCCTTGCGATACCTATAATAATATTCGGGCATTAACTTCTCTCTTTTTCTGTACTGCTGTTTTTTTTTTCCATCATTCTATTCGTCGTAATCGAATTCGAAACAATAATAAATGAAAAAGGTGAAGGTACTGCAGATGCCAACCTCTATACCTACCTTACTAAAGGTTCGTATTAAACCATCAACTTTTTTTTCTCCTTTTAAAAATTTTTCAGCATTTATATGCTATTTTTAATACACCTACGCATGCGCTTTGTTTTTTCAAATTAAAAATTATCTAACAAAATGGCACGTATCGCATGTGATTAATTATGCTATTATGAATGGTACCTTTTTTATTGTCACATTACTTCGTTTGTTTTTGTCAAGGTCAAAAAACCTCAGCCTACAAAGTCCAACTGTGACTGTGAGGGGAGAAAAATTTACAAATCCTTCATATAGAGAAATTTTCCTCTAATTTACAGATGTAACCACTGATACGTTTAAAAAAACATCTACAAATAGATTTCACCAAATACAATATAAAAAACCTTCGATTTACTAGAATGTAAGTATATGCGGCTGAAACAAGCACTAAACATTGCCCTTTCTGCCTCGGCTCCCCTTTGACAGTTCATAATACTCGTACTTACCCTATTAGCTTGAGCTGATTTTTTTTTTTTTTTTTTTTTTTTTTTGATAAATAGATGGGTGACTGGAATGTGACACTTCTACTACAATTTTTTTCAATTCGTAAAGAGCTGTTTACCATTTATTTTTGAAAATATTTTTTCAATTTTAATAAATTTAGTCGTAGACGACTTTCAGACTAAGGATGCATATTGAGACAAAAATCGTCACTTTTTTTGAACAGTTATTAGTTTGAAATTCTTTCTGAATAGAGGGTAAAATTTAAAAATACTAATCAGATATTTTTAGTCGGATGTCATAATGGTCCAAATCTGATGTTGGATCTTTCGATTTTTTTTTGAAAATTCTTCGCAGTTGTCTAGGGAAAGAATCGTCGTCATTTCGGCTCCATCCCTGCAGGTGGCACGAGACAATTCTTGCAATTCTCAACAATTGCTCCACAGTGAAACCACAAGTTAAGATCAAGGAAATAAAATGATATTCGATCTCAGTACTATCGTATTAATAGAAATCGATACGCCACATGATTTAAGATTTTCTCATAATTTTTCCATTGCTGAAGCCATAAGAAGGAGCTGATTAGAAAAGGAGAAGGAAGGGTAGTTACAACAGTCGTATCGAACAAATCAAGTCAATATTCAAACTCTTCGTTCTCGAATTAGTAAAAATCAATGTGTTACTTCATTTTTACAATTTTTTTGAAATTCTCAACAAAATTGAGGACCCCTCTGCTTCGTACGACAGTTGACATCGAATTTTAAAAATTGATTGATTGAAATAAACATAAAAATATCCTTTGATAGTAATTTTCTCATTTAAACGGGAGCTTTTAGCCTTTGTACCGATAGTGAAAATTTCAACTTGTGTCACAAAAGTTCAACTTTCAGCTTCCAAATTTTCTTCGCCAATTTCGTATCGTCTTCAAATTCTCTGCAAAACCGTATGAGCAGATTTGTTCGAAGTCTAACCAATCTCGAAATTTAAATCTCTGAAATTAAACAGTTTGAAAAAAGTCGATTATTCGAGAATTGCGATGATCCTGATCCCCTCCCCCTCCCCCTCCCCCACACCAAATCTACATGGCCAAAGAATTCATTTTTTTGATAAAAAAAAAATGCATACAATGTGTTGCTTTTTAAGCCTGACTTTTGTAAAATGAACTTGGAAAATGAAATAAACTGTCTCGAAAACCATTTTCAGGAGGGGAGAGGGCACTACCTAAATTTGGTGGGAATATATGTAAAGAATCATAAGATAGAGATGAAGGAGGGAGCATGGGAAAAGTGATTTGTACGACTAAAAATTGTAAAATGTCATTTTTGGAGGTCAAAATTGTCATGGCATGAATTTTTTCGGACTATTTATGCTTAGAAAATTAAGGTGGAGAGCTAAGGCTCTGCAAAAATTTTAACCTCATCTTCGCCTATGGGAAGAGCAAACTCAAAAAATGAATAAAATTCTCTAATAAACTATTTTTAAGCCTGCGAATTCTCTGCAGTGAATGTAACACGGGTATCCCTTCTCCTCCCGGGAATATGTAGGATCCCTGCTGAATATATATGCCCAATTTCAACCTACTAACTCAATTTATAGGTGAGATATGTGTGGAATAATTATTTTTCGAGGTCAAAAAAAGGGAAACCCCTCATTTCTTCCCTCCTGATTAACTCAAAGGATTAATTTTTAGACATGTTGCGTACCATTAGATCCTGTACCGATTGACTGAAAAACGAACAATTTTTGCGATACCTTTCAGCACCCTCTCCCTTAAAATTTGAAAAAGACTGAATTTTAACCCAAAGTCATCCCCACTCATATACACATAATCTGCCACCAATCTATCTGACATTGCTCAAACTTGCCTTAAAGTCTTGCTAGAACTCGAAATCCATTTTGTTGGTACTCTCCTTCCTTCCCTTCCCTCCCATCCTAATTCACTATTGTCTTTAAATTCGAATCAAACTCCAGGATAGCCTATTAAAATAGTGGCACGATCCAAAAAAAAGAAACTGATCCAAACCCTATTCCCCCATTTTGGAACAACTCTGCGCATGGGTCTCAGATTTGATTAAAAGTTCGTGATCAAAATGTCGTGATGATTTCGTAAAAACTGAATTCGTACCCTTTCGATCCAGAAAAGAACTCGATTTCAAAGAGAAATGTTTAAATTTTAAGCCGATAAAATTGCTCAATGTTCGAATACCATATCCCAAATTGAGGTCGTAATGCAGAATGTTTTCAAATTACAGAGATTTAGCTTTCTTAAATCTCGTCTTGTTAATTCGATTATTCACGATTCGTTACTAATGAGGGCAATTTTCGTACCGTGGTCTAATGCTCCAATCTGTCCAATGCCAATGCCTAGAATTAAAAAATTATCGGATGCCCTGTAATAGCTTTTAAACTACGATATTAATATGCTTTTCGATATAAACTTCACAGTAGTTGAACTTTGAAGGCTTGCAAATATATTAAATACACTCTCTTAATTAATTTACCAGCATTTGATATTCTTATTATTGTGACTAACACTAATTTCTAAATTACTCATTCCCATTCCTACAATGTATAAACATCGATGTAGGCAAATTTACACGCATGCGCTTTGAAAAAGTAGCCTATTTAATGCCTATTGAAATACCTACTGAAAAAGAAAAACTGACGGGAACTTTACTTGGCTACTTACTTACATAGACCTATAGATGCGTAGATTTGTGTATTTTTGCAACAAAACCAGAGAGTACCTGGTCTGTGCCGATTTAAAATACGAAAATAAGAGCTTTTGCAATTTTACTTTTAACGATAATGAAAAAAGATATTACCCTTAAGACTCACCATCAGTGAAAAAATACCCCAAGTACAACCAGTGCTACCGTATCTCAACAAATAAAAAAATTCATCGTTGACAATTTCATTTCATTTTTTTTTTCTGAAACTTGGCCATTTCTTTTCAGACCTAGAATTACTAATAATTTACGAGCATAATACATGACCAATAAAATACCTAAATAAGAGAAATCCAAAGGCACTCAATTTCATCGTTAAAAGTAAATATACCGCACTATTTTGTTTTTTTTTTTTTTGTTACTTTCTGTTGCATTGCACAATGTATATATTTAAATGTTGCTTTATATGTGTAGGTGTTGAATGAAGCACGAATAAATGGCGTCTTGAAAATTAAGATTACCTTGTCTTAATGACTGATTTAGTTTTAATGTTTTCTTTTTTTTTTTTTCGTTTTTTTCTCTGTCTCTTTGTCTCGCTCTTTTATTTCTTTTTATTTTGTCTTCGCTATATACTATATAAAAAAATTTATTAAATAATCTGCATTTATTGTGTATATAATGTGAAAATTTTACTTACGACTGTTTTAATTTTTTTTCTTCTTATTTCTTTTTTTTTTTTTTTTTTTTTTAAAAAAA
>FIZR01023981.1:0-15453 GCA_900060175.1 Ferrisia virgata | reverse complement strand
GACGTTCCTATTAAAATTAAGAGCTCATACGTGGAGAGAATTTTTTTGAGGTGTCTACCAACCAGTTTTTCAGGGGTACCAAGTGAAAAAAAAAAATAATCGTTTTTTTTTTGACCCACCCTACGGTACAATTCGTGGTAATTAAATTTGGAAGTTGCGTAATTATTGGTATTACTCAAATTTCAACTTGACGTTTTTTATTCCAAAATTAGTCGTGTGACCTATTAAAATAGGTTAAAATTTCGCGCTGAATTTGAAAATATGGGCGGATTTTTTTCTCCGCCATCCCCTTCCACAAACCTCCCTCAAAATAGATTTTTGTTTGAACTAGCCGTGTAGCCTTTTGAAATTGGTTAAAATTCTGCGCTGAATTCGAATATGGAGATAAATTTTCTTTCACACTGTACCCCCTCTTAAAAACTTTTTTTTTTTGAAACCAGTTGCGAGACTTATAGAAATAAGTTAAAATTAATGAGTTCTTATTTTTGAAGGTGAAAATTTGAAAAAAAAATGTATTTTTTGATTTTGAAAAAATTGGAAATATTATTAGGTACTTGGCATGATTTCTTCAATTTGGCACCTCAATTTTTCCAGAAAAATTCGATTTTTGTCATCCATGAGAAATTGTCAGGTCCGTGCAAAGGATTGTTGCAAGGGACGGAGTATAGTGTTGTGGCACATCTCTTCAAAAATACGAATACTGAAGCGAATCGAAAACATCATTTTGTTTAGATATTTGAGTCAATTACACAGCTTTTCGGACTTAATGGTCTCTAATTTTCTGTTGGGATTCAATTTTTTTCGGCCATGTAGGAAATAAGGTTTCAATCATCTTCCCCCTGTACATGCGTGGGAAAGGTGTTTCGAAGCGCATGACTTTGTAGTATTAACATCATCGAGGGATGTTTAATATCGTGTGTGCTGAATTTGAAAATTCCCATTAAATTCGTATATGAGAATAATTTTCTTTTTCACATTTTTCCTCCTTCCACAAATCGCACCCTCAGAACAGCTTTTTTTTTCAATGTTAGAATGTATCGAAATTTCACGTCCAATTCGAGTACGATTATGGGTTATATCTTCCGAGTAATACCTTGCAAAGGGAAAATTAATTTTTAAATGAAATGCCTAATTTTAATCATAATTCCAATTATCAATTTATCTTGATTTATTATATTATTAAATATCACTTTATATTATTTTATTATTATATACATTATTTATAATATTATAAATTTATTATTACTTTTTTTTAATTTAAATTATCAATATGTTATTATTTATCATTAAAATAAATAAATTTATTTTTATTGTTATATTATTAAAATTAATTAGTATACCTAATTGTTTTATATTTTTAAATAAATGAATAGTTTTAAATATGATCAATATAAATATTTTTTTATAAATTTAATTTTAATTATAAATTTTTTATTTACAATTTTATTCATAGAAATTATTATTATATTAATAAATAATTTAAAAAAACTGAATAAAAATAGGATAAAATTATTTTTTTTATTATTTTTCTTATTTTTACTTTAAATTATATGTGAATAATTTAACTAACATTATAAGTTAAATATTATAAACTATTAATTTTCAAAATTAAATCTTTTTATTTTATATTAATTAAAAATTTTATTATTTAAATTTATTATAAAATGATTTTATTCTACTAACCATAAAAATATTGGATTAATATATTCAATATTTGGATTTTGATGAGGGGTAGTAGATTTATCAATAAGATTTATTATTTAAATTGAATTACTAAATATAATGGATAATAAAATAGGAGGAATGGAGAAAATTGGCTGTCAAAGATAATTTTGGCTATAAATATGTGTAAGTAATAATTACCTTTCTAAAAAAAATAGATAAAAAATTTTTTTGGTTTTTTGGAATTTTTTTGTTCTTTAAAATTTTTTAACTTTTAGATAGTTTTGCCAATTGAAAAAATTGAGTTTTGAAAGCTGAACATCCTCATTCATCTTATCACTGTTTTCTTACGAAGACTAAAATTGTTTACCCACATCAGTTTCATAACATGTGTTGAATAAATTGCATAATCGGCTCATTACTAGGCGAACCGTATGAAGACCATTGCAGCAAGTCGAATAAATTGCATATTCAGTTTGCCGTAAATATTTGATTTTTTTTCACGAGTTGTTTTTTTAGTTTAATTTTCTACGCTAGATTATTAAAGAAAACGAAACTGACGCAACGTACGGAAGTTGCGGAAGATGCATCAATAATATCCGTTTTAGGGTCCTGGAAAACCATGGAGACCATTTTTGGGCATGTCAGATCTCTATTTTTGTTTCCGAATGCTGAAATCTTTTACTTGACTCAATACCGACCAAAAGTTGGCTTAGACCTGCAGCAAATTAGATACATAAAAGTAGTAATGACCTTGGGTCAACATTCAGTCATATACAAATTTTAGGAAGGGGTGCTAAGCGGTAGAAATGGCAAAAATTGTATGTTTTTAAACAAACTGATGTAGAATCGTACCTAAAAATCAGCCGCCGGTGTCAATTAGAAGAAGAGATAATAGCCCCCTCCCCTTTACAGCCTTTAAAAAGGATCGTTCCCAGCATATTTTACCTTAAAATTGAACTAGTTTAAATTTGATATGTGGATTTGGTTGGAGTCTTATATGTCCCTTTCAAGGGTTTCAATTTTTCAGCTTCACTGCACCCTTTTACAGTTCAAAAAAATGTAATTTTTTGCACATTTTTCGTGATCTTGCTAATTTTTTCTTCTCGTATCTTCTTCCTTAATTGAACTGAGCGTTGAAATTATGGTATGTGGATTTAACAGGGATCGTAGATGTGCCTTTTGGGGGTTTCAGCTATTCACTCTAATATCTTCCTTCAGTCCTACTACTGATTGAGAAAAAAAATATCACAGTGTTCCTCTTTTTATTCAACGAATGGAATTATTGGTTTGTCTCCAAAAAAAAAATATTTTTCTTCTGTCTCACTTAAAATTTCAAGAAAACTGCTTCAATCTGTTGAAATGGCCGAATACATTTTATTTTCGCTGTATTTATCAGTAGAAAGTATACAGTTGATGTAAAATTTCAAAAATTCAACAATTAACTTGACCTGCTGAAAATTTGGTTTGACCAGTTTTTGGACGTACTTTTCCTATCTAGCTAGGTTTCTTTCAAATCGTAGCTGAACAGTTAAAACGGTTTGCTTGTGAACTTTTCAGCCTTCTACTATATCTCCTACCAATTCTCCTTATTTCCCGATTTAGATTCATTATCGATGATAAATACGTACTGAATGAAAGTAAAAACATGATTTACAATACCAAGTTCTCTATTTTTTTCCTATATCGTGATACTCTCTGCACATATACTTTAAAATGAAAAGTTGTTATCATGTAATGAATAAAAGATGGAAGAAAACCAAAACGCAGAAAAATCCTTACTCACTCAATACAACATGTTTTCTTTCGGTTCACTTTAAGAAACATCATCGTCGATTAAGCCTTTCCAGATGACAACATTATTCGAAATAAACTCGCAGAATAATTTATTTCACTTTTAAATTCGCCTTAGTCGTCGTTATTTCGGGTTATTATACACGGAAGGAGTAACTCGATAGTGGAAACTGAAGCCGAACTCGTCGTCGTAATATCCGACAATAGCGTTTCGATTAAAACGAAAGACGATTTTCAAAGGACTAAATTCTACGCAAAGATATAATCGTAAATGCGAAAATGATACGCAATAAGGTTGGAAAAGGAACGAACGAAAGAGTCTATGTCCAAATCGAATATTTACGTATTCGTTGCTGGTGTAACAAGGAGAAAAAAACTTTCGCTCGTTGACCTGATATTACCAAAATAAAGTCGATCTAGCAGTATGAAAAGCGATAAACTTGCGAGAAAAGAAAACCTTGTTTAAGCAACCTAAAACTGATTTCATCTTGTAACAGAAATCTCCTTCTCTTATGCGTTAATTCGACAAACGCGTTAAGACTTTTTGGTGGTGAAATCTTCAAAAGCGTTACTCGATCAAGTCGGGAGAAAGTTTAGTTTGCCCAACACAACAAACCGATCTGGCCGCAGTGAAAAATTGCGACGAATTGGCAAAAGCTCCTGAGGTATGGAAGCTGCGTAGAGACAAACAAAGTGAAATGAAATGTTTAGCATATGCGGTTATTTATCAATGTGTAAAGTTGGAAAGGCTTTTTTTGCACCGCTACCACTTCCACTACCGCCATCGTAGTCATCGTAGCCACCACTATTACCACCAGTTCCAAATGATACTGAGGGAGGTTTTCCTGCATAATTTTCCCGCTTTCTATCGAGGCGTCTAAATTACGAAGACAAGGGCGCCAAAAAGATTTCTCGTTGGGATGGCCAACTAAGTAAAAACTTTTTTTTTCTCGTTGATATTTCTCTATTTTACGCTACGGTGTCGCGATGCTTCGAAAAGTGGTTCGGCACGCAGCCTGGATTAATTTGCGATTAATGTTGAAATGTTTTTCCTCGATCGATTTATTATACTTTCTTTCTCGTCTATTTTGCTTTTCCTGTGCAAGCAAGATGAAGGGTGCAAGGTAATATTTTTTGCACGTTGTGTAGAAGTTTTTGTTTTATTTGATTTATTCTATTACTCGAAAGAAATATATTGGACAGAATTCTGCTTGAAAAGGTGCTTTGTGGAGAATAAATGGAGACTACTTTTCGCAATTTTCGTATTAAAAAAATAGGTCTATCGTAGGAAATGATATGCGTCAGTTTAACAGTTCAGGAAACTTTCTTGAAACAATAAATGGAGATATGGGTGCTACAAACTCGAAAAATAAGAAAAACTGACTAAAAAAGTACATTTTTAGGCCTGTGCGAGGGGAGCCCGAAAGCACATCAATGGCCTCTATTAAACACAAATTTCAAATTTTAATTTGGTGGGATGGTATGGGTGAAACAGTTTTTTCAGAGCAAAAAAGGGGAAACCTCTTCATTTCTCCCCTCTTAACTGGCCTAGTGGGCTGATTTTTACTACGCTATAAAATTTTCAATAAACAATTTTAGCCATTTCAGTCTTTCTGCATCCCTCTCTCAAATTTAGACATAACTAAGTTTTGATCCAGGATCATTCATATTCCAAAATATTAAATAGATCGCTAATCTAAGCTTATTCCCCAAGTTTGACCCATTTTAGTTGGTATCGAGCAGAGTAAATGATTTTTAGTTTCAGTAAAAAAAAAATAATCGAGTAAAATAAACGGAATAATAAATATTTGACTTGGACAAAAGTAGTCTCGATGGTGTTTACGAACCCCAAATCTGATTTTTTTTACTCTACCCCCTCCATCCAGTATGGGTAAAAGATCCGTAATATCCAGGTTTTCATTGGCAATATGATATAGAAAATTAGTCTAAAAATCCCTGAAAAAATCTTTTTGGTGTTTTTTTAAAAAACTTTCAATTAATTTTTGAAATTTTTCAATGTGTAATATATGTTTTAACCCTCCTGAGTTGTTTTCAAGTGTTATTTTGAATGCACACAGCGTAGGAAAAAATTGACGAGTGTGAGTCGGGAACGAAGCCTCAGACAATAACCAACACTGTACTCGTAATATACCGGCTCCATGTCCCCAGCTCCACCCATACGTGGTTAGGAGTGAAAATGGTACCAATCGTCTATGCATGCAATCATTCTGTTTGTGCTCAATACCTTCATCCCCAATTTTTGAAAACCTTGTATGGATTTGGAGGAGACATGCCAACCCCATCCACTCAAGAGTGGGAGTTAAAATTAGTGTTAATGGTTTGTGCTTTTCTGAAGCTCATTTGTGCAACCAATCATTTCATTTGTGTACCCTTTTGAAAGAGAGTTGAAATGCGTGGAGTTGGGGACATGCTATTTCCACGAGGGTGCTAGAAGGTGGAATAGGGTTGTAAATAATATTTGGATATTGATGCGTCAATTAACATCTAAATATCATTAAGCAGAATTTGCGTTCATGAAATGATTTCGTACACAAACCTGCCCAAACGATCAGTACCTTTTTCACATCGAGCTCAAGAAACACTTTCACTTAGATTTTTCAAAGCATAATAAAAGTAAAGTATCTTATTCATGCTCTAAAAGTTTTTAACATGGATATGTCTGAGGGCTGGGGACTATTTTGTGAAAATGTAACGTTTTGATGTAACGTTTTTAGGGCAACATTTTAGACGTTACATTTTTGATCAAAAAATCGCAATGAAAGATAATTATAACTGATTTTACATTTCATTTTAAAATTTATTTTTAAAATTAAAAAATAATAAAAATTACAAAATTTGAAAAATTAAAAAAAAATTATTATGACTTTTTGCACTTGATGTTAAAATGTTGACTTAGATGACAAATTAAAAAAATTAAAAAATTAATAAACAGAAAAATATAAAAATTAAACATAGAAAAACACAAAAAAATTAAAAATAGCTAAAATAAAAAATTTTAAAAATAAAAAAATTGATGATTTCTATACTTATTGTTAAAATGGTAACATGAATATCTAATTTTTGAAAAATTGAAAAATAAAAAAGTCGAAAAATTAAGAAATGAAAAACTGAAAAAAATTTAAAAAAATTAAAAAGTAATAAAAATTAAAATTAAAAATTAAAAAAATTAAAAAATTGATAACTTTTGTACTTTATGTTGAAATGTTGATACAGATATCTCATTAAAAAAAAAATAGAAAAATAGAAAAATGGAAAAAGAGAAAAAGAGAAAAATTAATGTAATTAAATTTATATCAGGCAACAAACTTGAAAATTTTCTGTAAACTGAAAGTAATTGAACTATTTTAATTGAACATCACATAATGTTGTGATATTAAACAAAACAAAAAGAAAAAGAAGCGACAAAAATTAAATAATTAAAACCGTTGAAAAATAAAAAAATTGAACAATAAAAAATATTAAAAAATTGTAAAGAATTGAAAAATACAAAAAAAAATTTAAAAGTTTTTGATTTTTGATTTGAAACTTTTGATCGAAAACTCGTGATGATGGATAATTGTGTAATCTTTAATTTGTTAAGAAAATAATAAAATAGAATATCAAAATGGATTGAAGACAAGAGTAAGCGTTTTCGATTCAACTGATTTAAATTTTTCATTAAAAACTTGTGATAAAAGATGATTATGAATGATTTTTGCATTTTATGTTAAAATGTTGAAAAGAATATGTTACCAATCCATGATCTAGAATTTTCCCCTTATTTCTAGTTAGTATGAAGCGATTCAGAAATTGTAACAAATAAATTCAGATATCGATTAGAAAATTACATTCATCAATTTGCAGTATTATCTGTAATACACGGATATCAACTTTAATATTTTTACAAATATAGTTTTCCAGGCTTGTTCAGTAAAAATTTTATTTAATAATAAAAAATTCACTAAAAAAAAAAAAAAATAATGTCTGCAATTGAAACCCTGGTCACAAAAGTTTATTGACACGTATGTTCTTTTCATGTAGTTGTAGCTTGGTTTTTGTTGTAGTTGAGAGCGATCAGTGTACAAAGTTCCTTACTAAAATATTGAATTTAAATTTCTTCGAAGAACTGAACTGACACTGAGTAGGAAAAACAGCAATACTGTCTTTTTAACGTTTACACAACATACAAATACCGTATAACATTACGAGTTGCACTTCACAAACCCCTCGTAGGGTAAACAACAGAAAACAGACGAGAAATTCAACAAGAGAAGAACGCTGCGTTTTAAGGAAGAGAAATAATTATAAAGTTCTTTCAAACGGGATAAAGGATCTTGCTGTGGAATTCCGAATTTACAAACGTTTAATAGAAGAGAGGTTTGTAGTTGTACACAATTTTGGAAGTTTGTTACCATTAATAAATGTTATCGAGAAGTTATTATCTTGTGAAAACTATTTCTGGTCATAATAGTATCAATTTTGGTAACAATCTTTTGTTATTTACGATTTGGCGCGCCCAAAAGGCAACCATCTCGAGCAAAGTATTTTTCTCAGTACGAGTATCTCGTTTTTGCTGCGGGTGTTTTCGCTCACCATTAAGCTTCCTTATCCGAAATTTTTAACGATACAGAAAAGGGAAAAAGTGGCCAGTAATATCAATATCTTATGGACTTATGTATATGGGCGAAATCGAAATAACTGGCTTCATAATTGGTCTATAATCGGGAGCATCGTTTGATACTGATGATTGATAGCGTTCCTTTTCATAAACTCTCCTATTACATTGATTCTCTCTCCACGTATGAATACATGTTATCAAATCTACTCCTCTTCCATTAAAAAAATATTTTGAAAATGAATGATATTTCCTGCTTAGAAGAGAAAATAAACTCCGGATGCGAATAGAAATAAATCCGCGTAAAGGTCTCTGGTTGCGATCGCGCGAAACAAAAGTGAACAGTGATAACATGTAACATGAAAATTTCGCTTTTTACGTAATTTGTTTTCATATGCGCTTCAGTTGTAGTGCTAATAAGCGAAAAAAACGTATTATTTAAACAAATACGTATACATTACGTTCGTAGCACTGTGTACAGTGTATTTTTTGTGGAACCTTTTGTCATCGTGCCTTGTGAAAGCCGTAAATTTATATACGCGCGCTGCATTACGTTGGACAATAAATTTCCCAGCTTTGGGTGTAGGTAGATAGGTAGGTAGGTAGGTATTCGTGACCGAGATATTGTAATATTTTTTCTAGCTGCATTTGCAAAAAGGGTGAGAAAACTTAAAGAACGTGGACGACGACGTGCGAAGGTGTCTCCGAGGAATTAAATTGGGTGGATGTTTTCGTTACTTGGCACTGTACTGTGGTTGTCATACGATAAAAAGAAGCTACCCAACACCACCATAGACAAACTGAATGAACAAACAAAAGTAAATGAAATTCGCTTAGTGGAGAGGTTTTTCGTCGGCGTATTGTGTATAGAGACGAGTTGTTAAGAAGTGCAATAAAAGTAGTATACTTGGATGGTTCAGCGTTTTACGTGTGGCGGAAATTCGAGTTGTTCAACTGAAAGTGTAGAAAAGGTAGTATTGGATTTAGGGTACTGCAGCTAGGACGATGGTGATGATGATGATGATGATGATGACGACGACGACATTATTTTTCTCGTAATTCTTTATCGAATTCTTTTTTCCTTTTCCTTCGCATGTTATTTGAACGTTCTTTGAATAACTGCGAAAGAACAGATTTTTCAAATATTTTGTTGACCGATGCGATGGCACAAAACAGAATAGTTGTATAAGTCATTAGGATAAAAAGCGTTTATTTTATTCGCTTCCGTAATACCTACCCTCGTACTACTACATACCGGTTAGACAGCAACCTAACCTCTAAATGCAGATTTTAATTCTGATTCAAATGTAACGACAATTCGAATTTTTTCACCCGTAAATAAACTGTACAAGTTGAGTGGGATTTGAATTGAGTATTTTTTTTCAACGATTGAATTTTAATGCGATGGTAATGTGTATTTTTTCTATCAGCAGTACTGTCGGTAGTGCAGATTTTTTTTAGAATTCTAAACGGAAAATTTGAATTTACCATAATTTACTCGAGCGTTGGTACTTTATTATTATTTTTTTCGGCGAGAATTTAATTTAAAGCGAGATTATAACGCTGCTTGCTAAATGTAACTGGCGAGAGATGATTATTGATTTTCAGCATGTTTACGATTATTTAACTTATTTTATATTTATTGAAACAAAATAATATTAGATTTGATAATTCAAAAAACTTTAACCATTTGGTATAGAGCTATAGACCCGTTAAAGCATCAAAAAGTATCGTAAAATATTCTTATAATGTAATTTTGTTATGCGGTGAGGCGAAAATAAAAAATTACGAGGGTACTCATTGAATTGGAAATTAAATCTTCATTGAAAAAACATTATTTATTTTTACCATTTGATGTACTTATTTTTACTAATAATTCAGGAGCGTGAACAGGTCTAATTTAACAGTTACGCTCAAAAAATACATTTTACAATACGTCAATATGATTCTTTAGAGTTTAATTCCAAACTTGAATAGAAAAATTGAGCATGGTTTATTCTATAAAACGCATCAAGTTTTGCGATTTAGGTAAGGTGTCGAAGCAGCTCTAGAGCGAGGAGATCTTATAGCTTACTGCTTTCGAAGCTCAGAGCACAACGTGTAGAATAAACGGAGATCAAGCACAAACAAATGGTAACTACCTCAACCTCATTCGTCAAAATGGAAGAGTTTCCGTATCTCTCTCTGCGCATAAAGTTATACCCAACATCCTAGGAAACGAGCACCACTAACGATAAAGTGCGTGGAGCAATCCAGCACAAACATAGCACAAAGGAATGACACCTTTTTCAGCCCCATCCCAAGTGGTAGAGAATGGGACGGAGACATACATCAATATTTTCAAGACGAATACCAGTACACCCTCCTTCTCGCATGACCAGGACAGAAACTCTAAAAGTTGCTTCCATGTAGGAAAAAAAAGCATTGCTTTACGATACTTTTTCAGCCTAATTTTCGTGACATATTACAATCGTGAGAATTGAAAAAAAGCATCGCTTTTCCTTATCAGCATTGAGGATAAGAAGGGTTCAATGGGGCTGAAAAATCAAAACCTCCAAGAGGCACATTCAGAGTCCTTACTGACTGTAGATACCTAATTTCATCTTCGTAGTCCAATTTTGGGGGGAGTTATGCGAGGAACAAACATCAGAAATTAGAAAAAACGACCAAAAACCTACAAATTTGAGACTTTAAGGGAACGCAATGAGGCTGAAAAGTTCAAACCCTTGAAAGGTCCCCCAAAGCCCCCAAAATGTGGTTTTTGGTCAGGTTTTCTCATTTTTAAAATTTTTTGAGTTTGTTCCTCGCATAACTCTCTTCCAAATAGAGCTAGGAACTTGAAATTAGGTATGTACATTTACTAGAGACGCTAAATGTGCCTTTTTGGTGTCACAACTTTTCAGCCCCATTTCCCCTCTTCACAGTTCCATTATGTGGTTTTTTTGGTCACTTTTTTCTTATTTTTAAGCTTCGCATAACTTCCCTCCGAATTGAGCCAGGAGCTTGAAATTCAGAATCCATTCAGGAGCCTTCAGAACAATTTTCAGCTGCCGACACAACCATTCAACAGTCATCAGAACCCTTTCAAGAGATTTCAGAAGCCTTTTCAACAGCCGACACAACACTTCAACACCCATCAGAATCTTTTTAGCCTTAACAACCCTTCACTAGTCTTCATAACTCTACCAAGAACCTTAATAACCACTCACGAGCCTTGAAGCCCTGTGAGAGCCTTCCGAACCCCTTCAGGAGTTTTTACAACACCTATTATGACGTTTTAAACCTCTTTCAACATCCATCAGAACTCTTTCAGAACCTTCACAACCGTTTTCAGAAACCTTCTTGATCCTTCAACAGCCTTCAGAACTCTTTTATCGCCCATTAGAAATCCTTTTAGAACCTTTTTAACCCTTTTCTGAAATCTTCATGAACCAAGAACCTTAATCCCTCACAAGCCCCAAAACCCTTCCAGAGCCTTCAGAACCTTCAGAACCTCTTCAGTTGGTCATCTTGTATTGCTCTCTGACGCTCTTAATAGCTCTCAAGCTCTCTTATATTGCTTAATATGGTCGTAATAGTCCACAATCCCTATTATATCGCCATCATCCTTAACGACCCTTCAAACCCAGTTATATCACTCCAAGAGGACTTGAGAGCTATTAAAGGCATCTGGAGGTGGTATAGGAGGGCTGAAGGTCATTAAAGGCATTGGGTGGGATAGAAGAGTGCTTGAGTGTCGTTAGAATCGTCTGACGATGATATAAGAGGGCTTGAAGGCTCATTAAGGGTGTTCGGAGTGATATAAGAGTACTTGAGAGTTGCTTAGACTGTCTGAAAGTGATGTAAGAGTGCTTGAAGGCAATTAAGAGCATCAGAGAACGATATGAGAAGGCTTGAGAGCTAAAGTCGGAACCCTCAAAAGGCACATCTATACATACCAAACCTCCCAACTCATTTTGGTGGGAAGACAGGATACGCGCAGCACTTTTTCAAGGTCAAAAAGGGAAAAACCCTTATATCTCTTTTTTTAGTTGACTTATGAGGTTGATTTTTGGATATGTTATATGGTCTTGAAAAGAAACAGTTTTTGTGCTTTTGGTCCCTCAGCACCTCCTCCCGCAAAATGGGGAAAAACTAAATTTTTACCCGAAGTCATCCCCATTCATTTATAACTAATCCGCTGCCAAACTGAGCCCATTAACCGAATTGATTTTAGTCAGTATCAAACAGAGTAAATGATTTTAATGTTCGGAAAAAAAAAATAACATAAAAATAAAAATAAGTATGTTGCATGGCCAAAAATGGTATTAATGGCCGTTCAGGACCTGAAAACGGATTTTGTTGGTATTCTCCTTCAACTGCCTTTGGTCGATAGACTGTAATAGCCTGGTTTTCATTGATAATTTGACATAGAAAATGAGGCCAAAAAGAAAAATTATACCAACTACGTAAACTTACCAACCTGAATTTAGCATTCCTAAAAAATGCATTTTTACTGCTAAAAAATCCAATTTTTTTTTAATTTCACCATTACTTTGTCCAGGTATGTAAAAAATATTTACCATTTGTTTCATTTTTGTGTACATGGGTTCGAAAAATCTGTACCTGTTTTACACTTTACTAAAAAAAAAGTTGGTCAAATTTTTCATCTCCCCCCCCCTCCAGAAATTGGTTTCTCTTCGTCGGTGAATGTGACCATTGCTGAGAACTTGTTCTATTTGAGATAGCTGTACTAAGGGATTAACTACCCAGATACAAAGTACCAAGATGACTGTTTATTCTTTATCGAAAAATGTGAGCCTGCCAAGGCCGCCAAAGTACAGTATTGGATCGATTAGTCAGATTTCTTCCATTTGGAATATTATACTTACGTACAATCTGAAAAACCTACTTTTGTTGCTGTATGGGAAACGTTTCAAACGAATAATTTTGCCCTTCGTAATTTTTCTATTAACGCTGTTCAACTGCATGACAAATTCATCTTATAAATGAATTAGATGATAAATGCATAAAAATTAATTTATCAAAGTTTGTTAGAGATTTTGTATATTCTGCTATTCCTTCACTTCAATGCCCTGTATTCAATATGAAAAATATTACCTTAAGGGAAAATAGTCGAAAACGGTGGTGTTTTACAGTTTTACTTGTTTCCACCCTTCGCAAAACTTCTCATCGTTTAAAGTGAATTATAAGTATACGTATGTTTATGTTTGTTTTTTAGCATTTAAATTTTACTCGTACAGTACCAGCAGACGTTTATACGATAATCTACTTTTAGAATATTCGCGCTTAAAAGCATTTTTGATAATATTTTACAAATACCAACTCCACCAAGAACGTATATGCCATAAACTGAAAAAAAAAAAAAACGTTTTAATATTATAATGGTTGTCTTGGAAGTATATGCTCTACGTGGTACGTAACGTACGTTTTATTAATTATTGCATTCGTATGTGCACGTGTGTCTGTATACTAAAGAATGGTAAAAGTAAAGTAAAAACAATCGCAACGTTTTTAGTTACAAATTATTTAGGTGCTTTGTGCGCGAATACTTTAACGAATAAAGTTATGCAGTGATTCAACTTTATCGTAACGCAAGAATAGCTGCATACGAAGATTTTTTTTGATAATGTACCATGCTTCACATTAAGAAACTATATAAAGAGAGGTATGAGGTAGCTACTGTTTACACGAGGTCATGTCATGTAACTACAGTTCAGGTAGAATAAAATACATCGTTATAAGTACAGGCTTAGCTCGGTTTCCATAAAAATAGTAGGTAGGTACAGTAAATTTGTGGAATGAAAGCTCGACTATAGGTAGGAAATTTCGATAGGGATGTTAGCGTAGGTATCGAGAGAGTAAGAGAGAGAGCAACTTGTCGTGTAGTGTGCTTTTTCAACGACGCTATCGACTCGCTCGGGTCAATTATTAAACTATAAAAACAAAACGTTGTAAACAAAGAACGTAGCAAGGTTTAATTTTGTAAAGGATATAGATTATTGTGTATATAGAAAAAAAAAAAAAAAAAGCGTACTATAACGTCGAGATATGGGGCGAGATATACGCGTAGGTCACTAATCAGTTTTTATGTAAGCAGCTTTTATATATAAATACGCTGTACGTATTATAGTATGTATTCGCGTACTATACACATATAGATATATATAATATACTTAACAAGAGCGTACACACACTCACACTCGAACGCGACGTGTATATTCCTATGGGGAATGCGAGAAAAGAGCTGTAAACCATCGTCGTATTATATCGCTGAAAGCTTGCAAAGTAATTTTGTTCGCCATAAAATTGTGCTGGCGCTCACCCGGTCCCGAATCGCTGTGACAAAAAATTGTTTCTAATTCATCAGCCGTAAATCCCATCGGTAATTTTTTCTTTTTTATTTAGTACTTAAACAGAAGGTTGCGAAAAGTATTATTTGTGATGTGATGTGTACGCGTATGTACTGTACATTACATACCAACGTTACAATGATACAGTTTGAATAGTCTCTGTTTCTCTTATATATTCGCTCCACTCTTCATCGCTCCTTCAATGATATAGTACTGATGCGAGTAAACGTTGATGCATAGCTGCATACTAATCGACGATATTACGGATAACTAGCTACCTATACAGCTTCCTACTTACCTACGTACTCGCATGTAAAATGAAGAAAAAAATGCGATTGTAGCAGGTACCTATGGATATAATATAGCGTACTCTCGCGCTGTTGTCGGCACACAGACGGTTATTTCGATATTACATATGAAAAATTCCCTGCACCTGGTTGACGCGTTTATTTTGTTTTGTAAAGCGTAGGTTGTATGGATTGTAGAATATTATGACGCGACGAATCACTCGTACATAAAATATGTGTGTCGAAATGAAATTTTTGCTTTTATCCTATACCTACTTATTTACATACCTCTAAACACATATATGTACAATGCGAGTATTCATCTCACGAATAGTTTTTAAATTGGTTCGACTAGCGTAAGCTTGAATGTGAGATAGATACCTCATCATACATTGTATCAAGTTATGTATGTGAGACTAACAGTATGAGCATTTTTTTTTAAAATGAACTTGCAGGAATTTTCATACGTTTAAATTCGGAAGTATTTTAATTTCAGATAAGTGAAACGAGTCGATTTCAAATTTTTATTTACCTAGTTGCTCATTTCTGGTTGAAATTAGCCAAATCTGGCCCCAGGCTTTCCAATTGTACTTCTCAATCTTCACAGCTGAACTTATTGCTATTTTACATTGTTTACTTACACTTCCTACTATTGATTTTCAAAACAATTTCTAATTCAAAGCGATTCCCTAAGTGCTTTGAAAATCATTCTAAACAAATTCTCGACCAATCCTACAGTAAA
>FIZR01023980.1:0-17171 GCA_900060175.1 Ferrisia virgata | reverse complement strand
ATGTTTGGTGCATGCATGCAAAAAAAAAAAAAAAAAAAAAAAAAATCGTATTGCCAAATAAATTATGTAGGTATATGTACGTCAATGGCAAGCCAACTAAGAAGTTTTATTAACACTGAGCATTAAAGGAGACGTCACAGTTGACTGTTCCTTTTTTTTTTTTTTTATTCTTCAAAAGGCAAAATACCCATCCTAAGTAATAGATTGTGATGACGTTTTGTAGCTTCTGAGATCTCACGGTTCACTGCGGTGTTATTCGCATCGTCTGTAGAATGAGTCATCATGTAATGGTCGTCGAATTGAATAATGGTATTGAGATGATAGTTGAATAGGATATTATTGAGTGCTGCTACTTGAAAACTTGACAATTCTTGGTCAGTGCTAGAATAAATTAGTCGTTTGTATGGTACGTAACTGCGCCTCGGTACTTGTGGCGATTTCTTCGTGTTAGATTTGAAAAATGTGTTATGGAAATTCATTTGAAGTTGGTAGTTGGTTGGTTATTGGTAGGTTGGTCTAGGTACCTTTGCTATAAGCTCGGCAAATATCAGGTTGTCGTGTGCGAGTAAAGCGTTTATTATACGTATTCTTTGGTAACGCGTGTTTTTTTTTCTGTTACTTTACTTACCTACTCATTTGTACGTTGTGTTGCGTGTTGATTTTTTTTATTATTCATTAATCATTAAGATTTGAGTATACACAATAGTAAGGTAAAATTTGGTGTCGTTATCTAATCTTTGTGATCTACGCTTTGAATTCTTAATACGTTGTTGTGTGTCGGACATTACGCATTAATAATATAATACTTTACGTACCTACAGCTTGCCAACCAAGAACCAACGTCTCTTTTCATGTGGGGGAAGAGATTATTAGACCTATATACTATATACATATATATGTCGCTTTGTATTTGTGTAATAAACATTGCGGTTTATTTATGAACGATGCAAATAAGTATAGTGCTGAAGGGATTTTTGTGGCGCTGAAGCGATACTGATGATTGAAAGAAAACTCTCGTATTAGGTAATTCGTCATTGTTCCTGTCATGTTTATCTGCGCGCTATATATATGGCATATATTTTTTTTTAAGACTCGTAAAAACACACAGATAAATATGCTATATTTCGCACGTAATATCGAATTATTTTTAGATATTACTAGTAGGTATTTATGGTATATTGTCCAATCATATTATCAATATGTTGCGTAAAGAAACGAATGTATCTACGACGAAAAAAATATAGTAGAACTAATTTGAAAGAGTTGTTGAAGATTGGTTGTGTGTACATGGAAAATCGTACCGTCAAAAATAGTCAATACACTATTATTTGTACGTGTATTTGATAAAATGTCGTTATAAGGTGTTATGGAAGCTTCACAGTTGATAAAATAATGATGATTGACGTTGATATTAAAATATTTTAAAATGTTGCATAAATCAAAATGATAAGTACACACGTAAGGGGCTTTCACTTCCTCTATTAATAATCACACAAGCTAATTTTTGAGTAAAGTATTATCACACATTCAGTATAATATGAGGTGGTAATAGGCCTAAATAAGCGTAATGTATCTGAATTCCATGCCTCGATATCTATATAATACTGATCTTAGTATGATACCTTTGCTTTTCTCAATTAAAGATTTATAAATACTTAACGCTAGTGTTACAGTACAAGGATGCACCTTCACTTCCTGTGGTACGCCAACTAATCTTTATTCTAATATTAATCATATCTTATTCGTCTTAATCATATTTACTATCTCTTTTTGCTCTGTAATCTCTAGTCGGTTGGACATCTTTAAAATTTTCAATAAATATGAAGTCTCGATAGATGATAATGTTATTGATAAAAAAAAAGTAATCGAGAAGCAAATTATTCCAACTTCTAAATCACGTTCTTGCAAACTGATAAGAAAAATCCTAAAAAAAAAAAAGGAGGAAGAATTAATGAAGAGTATTGTAGTCGAATATTGTGTAAATATATACTTACGTACACGATTAATCGATGTCAAGTAGAGAGGAATTAATTGCGAATACAATTCGACACAGTTTTTCCGCTTACCGCTATTATTCATCGTCATCATTGTACTAGCTGCTGGTTCTGATTAAGACAATTTCTAATTTTCGTGAAATCTTATACTGTAGACTATCGTAGTATACTCGATTATAGCGGAATACTTTCGCAAAAATAGGATTCGGTTGTCCACACGTTGTTGCAGTTTCCCGAATAACGTTGCTAACGTTCACGGCTGTTATCTGAGAGGAACGAATCACATTCAATCATATTGGAAAAGAACGAACGGCGAAAGCGTAGATAATATGTCGAAGATTGGGTTCAGGACAAAAGAGATGGAGTTGTAATGGCGTGACGTGTCTACCATAAGAACTCTTGAGAGGTCTAAACGTCCAAAGGTAATTACTGTGAAACTTGGCATCATTTTAGTACCAAAAAAAAAAAAAAAAAAACTGTTGGGAAATATCGATTGGCATATTCGTATTCATATTACCAAGAGATGTGTCGAAATCAGAAAAAAAGAATTACCTGATTAGCTTCGTATAATGTGGATTCTTATTGGATACAGAAACTGAGGAAATGGTTACATTGTAACCTAAGAATGATAAGGGTATAAGTAAGTTGAAAGGTATATCTACATGTGTAAGTATATGTGAAATTCAATCAAGATGGGATTACACGATTACTAGTATAAATAAAGTATAGATAATTGTTTGTATAATTAAATTCCAAATCCAATCAATCGTTTATTTGAGGAATAGCATTAGTGTATCAAGAAGTAAGAAGAATGATTCTAACTCTTAGTGCTACCTGCAATCGTTAGCCTGTTAATTAGTTCATAATTTAAACCACACAGTAAAAATGATTTGGTTTGTTGTGCTGAAAACCTCGAGGCTTCACTTTTACACATTCCTGTTTTGCTATAACATTTGAACTTGAAAATTTGTCCTTTTTTTTTGCGAATGATACAAGTAGAAGTAAGGATTAGGAAGAAACAATGCTGAAATCAATTTTTGTAAAGCCTAACACCCATGCAGTCTGCAATACTTCTTACAACGAATAATCATCTGTGTATGTTCAACTTCGTACCACAAAATACCCTACATACATACATGTACCAACATTACCAACACATGAGTACTTGTGATAATACGCTGCCGCCGGTAATCCCAATATGCTATATTATTTTGTATCTAAAATGCGAAAATATCCTTTATTTTTCCTTACGAATCTTTTGTATTCCTGTATCTTTTATTAAATCTAATGATTCAGCGTGAAATAAAAATTCTACCTGAAACACGAATAAATATAATTAAAAAAACAAACGTAGATTAACTTGACGACAAAAAAAAAAATAAAAAATACAGTTGATACTCCATAAGCTGTCGATTTTTTTTTTTAAAAGCTTCTGATAGAAGGCACAGTTTAGCACAGTATTTCAGTGTGAAAGCGCTTTGAACGTTGGTGTGCGCGCGCAAATACAGAGGTTCGTTGCGATTGCGAGAACATGCCGTGTAGGAGTCACCCCTTCTTTGCGTTCCGTTTATACATTGTAAACCTCCCGATACCCCACTTCAGGTTGGCAACCTTCTGATAACTTGGGCGCGGTGTTCGGCTGTGTTCACCGTACGTTAGTCTATCGGACGCTTCATTATGTAGTTGATGTTGTGTGCTTTTCGTTTGATGTTTTTTCAAGTAATTATTCTTATTTAACAATAAAAATGTTCATATGTTACCGGATTATCGTTTTTAATTTTTGATTATTGTAATATTTTTTCAAAAGTATTAATATTTGTTGCCATTGTGAGCTGTAAGTGTTTTTTTTTGGCTTATAAATTGAGTGTTTGTTTCGTTGTTCAACGTCGTTGTAAGCAAATTGAAAAAAAACGCAGTTCCCTGTTATCTCAGTTGCCGGTTTTGGTACAATGTTCAGTATGATGTTGAATTTTTTCCACGAGGTGTGAATATTTTTGAAAACGGTAAGCTTTCAGCTTGGTTTAATATACGCAATGGTCAACATTTTGCACGATTTCGGATTATACGAAACGAATATAACCATTTCGAGGATTTGTTTGGTAAATAGAGATATTAAGCATATCGGTGTTATTTTCTATTTTCCTACCAGCGAAGTGTACGCTGGTCGATTTATTCAACGCATGATTCACATTACACGTTGTTTCATTTTGTGTATTAGTCATGATTAAGAGTAGTGTTTCATTTTATATTTTCATATTTTACTACCAACTTATTAAATATCATAGTTCTACGTTTACTGAAAAACCTGAAGTTGATAGCGTGAATTTTGATGGTTGGTGTATTGAAGCAACGTTGCCTGATTGCTTTTACCTTTACCGTGAATTTCGATTTCGAAGCTAGTGAAATGTTCCTTTGTTTTTCAAATGTCGATATTATTACTTGGTGGTACGTTTTCAGCTCTAAATCATGCTATTCTTGATTACCGTTTGCTAATTCTGTTAATCCGTGTATATTGTTTAAAGACTTTGCAAACGACTCGTACTCGTGGCCTTGTGTATGCCGAACTGTAAGCTTCGGGCCGTAATATTATTTCGTGTTTGCATAGTGTTGATTGAACTCCGTATTTCTAAATTCGTTCGTGGTAATTTATGATAATCGAAATTTGTGAATTTTATGTTCGCTATCGCAACGTGTAGACAAAATAATTATGCGGGAAATGGTTCGAAGATGAAATGAATTAATGTAATATGATCTACGAAAATGTACCCTTATCAACTTCTTATTTGGGTATACCTTAAGGGTGAATTAACCTTGTCGCAAATCGTAAACAAAATGAGCCAATGCGAAAACTAGTTTCCGTATCTTCGTTTCTCACGAATGATGAAATTTTTATTTTTAATTTATCTTATTTTATCATTTCCGAAAACATTTCATTCCAGACGCTTGCATTTATTTTTTTAAACATTACTTGCGAAGTAGGATTGGGAAATGACAAATGAGAATAATCATGTACTGAAATTTATTTTCTAAATTGTGCTGAACGCGAAACGCAACACAACTGGTTGTAATGTTTCAAATTATTATTTTTAATTTACTTTAATGCTCTTCTATAAACATGAATGACGACACGACGGTTCGTAATTGGAAATATCGAATGACATGAGGCGAATAATTGAAACTACTTGTGAATTTTGTAAATTGATATTTTTCTCTGATGCTATAATATTCTAGAAATAATTAGATAAGCATATTCTCGCTGGTGAACACGTTTTTTTTTTTAAATTAAATCAACGAATGATTGTACTTGCGCATTTACTATATTTTCTATTCAAATTCTTAGATGTTTTCATGTGTTAGAATGAATTCATCATTAATGAATGTTAACATTTTATCAGTATTCTCGTTGAACGGTAAAACGAGTTTTTAATTTATTTTAAACAACAGAAATTATAGCAGAAATAGTGTTCCCACGGCTACTTTTCATTGCTATTTTAACGTGTGATTTTTTTTTGTGTCTTATAGTTATATTTCTCTTATCACTTATCAGGTAATTTCTGTAGCGTAGATTGAGGTTTTTTCCTATTTAACGACGGTCCTTATTATTACAGATAATCTTAATTGTTTTATCTGTTTGTATAGTTTGTATCAGCGGGGGAAAAATAGGTATGAAATTTGCGATAAATTCGATTTAGTCGTTTTGGATCCGTGGAATGATACGAAATTTCAAACGTATTATCGAGTTTGTAGAATCTAAAAGTTTTTTTTTTGTGGCAGGAAAATTTATTCGTAGATTTCGAACGAAATACCGTTTTAATTTCCGGACCTGGCGCTGTGGATTTAGTTGAAATTTAACGAATATGTTTGAAAATTTCGACTTGAACTGCCTCGGTTGATATAAATTTACAACGAGATGCTTTATCTCGCTGAATCCGCTGTCATAACTTATCAATTTCGGAATATTTGATGAAACGATACGCTATGCTACGGCTATGCTTACGATGGCGCTTATCGTTATTCTAAAACTCGGTAGAACATGTCGAAGAAAATAATTACTTTTTGACATTGGAAATCCATTAATTCTTGCAGAAAAAAAAAGCAGCATCGTTAGGGAAAACTTTTTGAAGTTTAATTTTCTATCGTAAATTACGCATTTCATCGGCAAACGGATAGTAAAGTTTTTGAACCACCATCGTCGTCGTCGTCGATGGGATGTTTTTTTTTTTGGACGTTCGAGACGACATTTTATAATCTTTGGCGCCGCCGACGGACGGGTTCGACGTATTCCTGTCCGAGTGGGTCGAAACTTCATTACCTGCTTGCTGCTTCGTCGAAATAATCAATGCAGAAGGGTAATTATTTTCCACAATGATTTGCATAGGTTCGGTTCTCTTAGTGGTAGAAATTTTTTTCTAATTTTAACGTCGTGCCTTTCGTTTTGCTTATTTTTGAATTAAGAATGAAAATTAATTAAAATTAATATTTATAGACCTTGACACGGTTTAATTATAAGGGACTCGTTATGTTTGAATTTTGTGCTTCTCAGCCCGTTCGTGTTTTCCTCTCTAATGCTGCTCCGCATCCCTTTCTTTTCGTCAAAACAACCAAAATGTAAATTTAATCGAAAAAAAAGGTGCTTCTGTGTGTTTTTTTTCTTCGCGCTCTTCCTCATCGACGAAACAATAGTTTATTTAAATTTCCATCCCAGTATAATGCGAACTTTTCTCAATGGCGAATATTTTTTCCGCAGGATATTAGTAGTATGTACGAGTACGTGTTCGGTAAGATGGCTTAGAAAAAACATTACAAACACGAATTATACCATCCCATGTTAAATGAAAATGCTAACGATTGAAAATACCGCAGACTATACAAAACGTTACGTTGTGTCAAATAATTTGGACTTGTAAAGTTGTTAGCCATTTTCGCGGTTGTTTCATTAATGACGACAGTGGAAACGGTGTTTTCTTTAGTAACATGTCCTTGGTAGTTGCAAAAAGTTGTTTTGTGTGCACGAGCGCTGTGTGAAGTCGAATTACGATCATTCGGGTGGTCAGCTTGCCCGTAGAAGGGAGAGGGGAAATGCGCGTAAAATTGAAGTCATTTATGAATATGTTGGTAATTTTATTCTGGTCTAGATGTACGTATCACTCGATTCTGGTGTTTACTCGTTTTTTCACTATTGGTACACAAGAGGTTCGGTTAAAGTAGCCACGGTAAGAATTGAAGTAAAGAAAAGCTACAGTAGTGCCTGGTCTGGTGAAGAAATTGTTACTTTTCACGCGTATGCGCTCGATTAATTCAGCTCATCGCATCCTAGTCGAAAGATGAACACAATGTGTAACAGCAGCGTTAAATTGATCGATTTGACAACGCAGCAATGATAGCGAATGACTCAGCGACAATAGCCCCGGAGACGGTAAACGTAGTGACGCGATTTACTACCGTAACACCGGTTTCAATCTACGTGTCAATACATTTAATTGGAGAAGTGAAGTGAGGGGAAGTTATAGTGTAGATACTTACATTGTCGGGAACACGTTATTCTCATTTACGTGTACAGTATCTTCAATACGCTTGTAAAGCAATTACCACATATTGCCAGTTTCCTCGATGCAAATTTACTTATTATTACGGACGATTGAAAAACTACCGAACTACCGATCGATGTGACATTATTTGAAAAACCATACAGACTACGACTGAAAAACGATACTTAGTACATTTGTAATAATATCCTCTTCCCTCGTTGTGTTCTACGATCGCCTATGGATGGGGAAAAAAACCAAACCCGCAGACGAAGAAACGAGTAGAATGAAAAAAAAAAGGGGGAAGAGACCAGAACGTCGCGGCACTTAAAATTTTGCCGACGGTGAAATCTGTGAAATGGAAAATCGAGTTCGTTGCCCTTGTGTTCCGTATTTGAATTGGATGGTGTACATCCCCATCCCTTACTCGTTCGGTGGTACAGGGTCGAATTCGCGAGCTCTCCGGTCGGACAGTAGCGCTACTCAGCTACGACGCGGACGGTGGCGCGGCGAGATTAACACGGTGCGAAAGACGCGGTCGCCGGAGCCGGAGAGTCGTGTTAGGAGCGCGGCAAGCGGTCGGTTTTCGAAAGATAATACGGGCGGATGGAAAAGTCGAGTTGAAGTTGGAATTTGAAACGCAGCGCAATCCTACTCGACGTTTTTGCGGTAAGCTGTCCGCTTCGATTTAACGATAATACGCCTATCGTTCTCGTTGGACAAGGTTGTAATGTACCCAAAATGTACGAATGAAGTGCTATGCTGAAGGTGATATTTCCCCCAAGTACTTAGTGACGTGTGTGTGTGCTTTTTTTACTCTTGTTTAGCGTGATAGAATGGCGCTAATCCAGCTGCGATAGATAATATGGAAGTATACGAATGACAACGGTGGCGAATTTTAATTTATATTTATTCGTATGTATTTTCTAGCCTGCGAAATCATGCGAAACAAATAGTAATACTTGTTTGCAGTTTGGTATCTTTGCAACTTATGAAGAAAAAAGCGATACTTTTTTAGCCTGATTTTCGTGAAATATTAGAATTTTATGTATGCATTATAAAAAATATCTCTTCGCGATGCTTTTTTCTGATCGTTGGTAAGGATAGAAAATGATTTTAAAGTGCATTATTCAAACCATCAAAGACTAAATTTTGAAACTTCTAAATCTACATGCCAATGAATGTAAGAAATAAACCACGGTTCACGCCCTCACTTTATTAGGCTGCTATCAGTGAGAAAGAAAAAACAACCCAAGAACTAAATTTTTGCCGGAAAGAAGGGTTGGGCAATGAAGCTAAAAAGTTGAAACCTTCAAAAGGCACGCGAATTTTGTGATTCGAATCACGATCGCGAATCGGAGCCGATTTAAAATAACTCTTCGATTCAGTTTCACGAAATATTAAAAAATGTTCGGAAATGATTCGAATCACGAATCAGAATCACCTTTCAGAAGAACGTGATTTGAATTATCTTCGGATCACGAATCAGAATCATCTCTCAGAAGAACGTGATTTGAATTATCATCTTCGAATCACTTCGTCAAATTTGTGAACATAAACAGAGAGACACGTAAAAGAAACGCTATATAATTGACGAAAATCAAAAACCAAACACGAGTTGCAAACATCTCTACAAATTTTTGAAACTTCGTTACCATAAAGCACGTGAGTTTTCTGGAGTTAATCGTTGTTTGGTACGATCTAAAATGCTAGCATAATAGGACGATGGTTCCACGGAGGCACTGCTCAGCAGTGGTAATGTATTTCTTGCCGATATTTAAAATTTGATTTAATGACTTTTGAATGATTTCTCGAGTGATTTGAATCACAAAGAGTAACAATGATTTGAATACAATTCGCCTACTCAATCAAGAATGTGATTCGAATCAACGCGCACGAATCAAAAAAAAAGTGATTCGAATTATGGCCATTCTTACATCTAAGACCTATTATAAACTTACCAAATTTCAACTTCTTAGCTCAATTTAGAGGGAAGTTATGCCAGGAACAGACTCAAAGTATGAGAAAACCCACCCAAAAAACCACATATCCGGGGCTGTGAAGGGGTACAATGGGCCCTGAAATGTCGAAACTCCCAAAAGACATATCTGCGGCCCCTACTCAGTCTACATCCCAAATTTCGATTTCTTAGCTCAATGTAGACGGGTGATAGGGAAGGAACAGCTCCTTTTTCAAGGTCAAAAAAAGAGAAAACCATCATATCTTCCTTCCTAAACGACCTAGGAAGCTGATTTTTGGATATGTTATACGACTTTGTATCGTCTATCGATTGGCTCAAAAAGGCACGATCTTTGCGATTTTAGCCCATCAGCACCCCTTCCCCCCCATTTGGGCATAACTGAATTTTGACCCAAGGCCATTCCCACTCCAGAATATCAAATCTGTCGCCAATCGAAGCCTGTTCCTCAAATTTGATCGATTTTAGTCGATACCGAACCGAGCAAATGATTTTTTGTTTTGAAGGAAAAAAATAAATGAAGAAAATAGGATGAAAATAAATATCTGGCATAGACAGAAATGGTCTTAATGGTCTCCTAGAACTCCAAAACGGATTTTGTTGATGTTCCACACACATACACACTGGTATACTATTATCCGCCGTAGCTCGATGGATCATAATAGCCTTGTTTTCATTGATAGTATGACTTGGAAAGTTAGGATAAAAAGGTGATATAAAATTGTACGCAGGTAGAAGAATACTGTAAAAATCGAACAGTTTCCCCCAAAGGTAGACTCCCATTATATGTATAATTTTATTAACATGGCTAATTCATGGGTAAAGGTATAGAAGGAAGTAATTACTCAAAATTACCTATAAAATTCACTTTTCAAAGCCTCACATCGCGGTTTATTTTGTACAGTCTTGTAAATGATCAACGTATCAACTTTCATTCCCGGTGGTGAATAAAAGAGGAAAGGACCGATGATGGAGTCGATGAAAAATTTTATTCTACGATTCGAATAGTTCGTGATATGTGTATTCAGCTCCGTCAAATTTTGAAATCTTTTATTTGGCTCAATGATCGAAGAACAGAGAGTGAATGAGAGTATGAGTGTGAAAGAGTGGTCTGTATGGAAGAGGAGAAGCAAGAGCAAAGAGCAGAAAGAAATAAAGCTCTCATAACTGACACGAGTACTACCGAAAGAGAGCTCCTCAAACTTATTCAAAGAGCTTTTGCCATAAAGAGTGAATATGCTGGAAAGAATGGAGCAAGAGTGAACAAAATTTTTCACGCTCTTCACTCTTCCCTTGGCGGTTTTGTCCTCTGTTATATTTCGTGTTTGAAAATAGAATTTTACCCACTTTTTCTTTTTTATATTTTCATTTACTACCGTGCTATAGACTACAGTATGAAGTACTACTACAAACTTGTTCTTACTTCATGCTGAAGGAATTGATCTTACAAAAAAATGCGTGCAAAACAGTAGCACGAGAAAAAAAATAATCATATTTTGGGATAAAATTTTAAGAGTTAGAGTGAGAATCATGTGAGAAAGAGGAGGATGGAAAAGAGTAGGAATAATTAGGAATTGAATTTTCAAAAGAACGAAAACCCAGCCCAATCAAGAATGAGCAAGTGATTTCAAAGCGGGAGTGCTCAAAATGTTACTCTTCCATCACTGTTGTGGTTTATAGCCTTCTTCATCTCTTACGGTTTAGATTTTCATTCTACATCGGAATTAAATTATAAAACAAATTCTACTGGTTTCGAAGAGCTCCAGATTCACATTTGTTCGTAATGTTATCACTATCAGTATTGTTCTGCATGATGTTGGTACATGGTAAAGGAGGAGAAGAGAATTTAGCTGGAACGAAATAGTAGGAGTGAGTCGCATCATGATTGGCAATAAGTACTGTGTTCGTTGGTAACAAAGGCAGCATGATCTTAGAGAATACACGTCATTTTGTCTGCATTGGCCACGGCATGGCAGCGATGTTGCAAAATTTCGAAGGTGAACTTGGAAGGAACGACATCCGCACCGAAATAGTTTAAAATTTATACAGTGTGTAAAAAGCAGAAACTATTTTGAAAGATACCGAACCGAAGTGACTAGCCGTAGACTGTGGACTTGCAATGCACTAGACATGGTCAACCTATCGGACAAAAACGCAACGTGTTTTGTGTTTTGAATTTCGGGTTTTACAATTGTTGGTTGGTTATTTGGCTTAATGGTGGTGCGTTGTGTGTTGGTGTATTTCATGTACACTTAGTATGTATAGCCACATACGGTTCGCCGGCCGTCGAGGCCGGTATAAGAAGCAGACATTCAACCTAGCCGTGGTATGAAGAAGAGAGAGAAAAAAAAGTAAAATGAAACTGGTTTCTACTCGTCGGTTAATAATGACGCGCGCCGTCCGCGTCGTCTTCATTGCTGCGCCGCGAGAAGCTGCACCAATGGTAAGGTTGGACAAGGAGCAGTGTAGACTTGTTATAACTGGACGAAGAAGTTGATATAATCGAAAGATAAATCTGCCGATGCCGGTGACTTTTGACCTTTAAAATTTTCGTACACTTGTTTTTCGATAAAATATTGCATTTAGAGAGAGGTGAACATTTGAATAATTATCGTAGCAATGTTTATCGGATATGCATACGATACGTAATACGTTTCATATTTTTGTCTTAATCTTCGAAAGGTTTAGAATGAAAACGAAAGTTGATAAATTCACTGCTGATTATGGCATGGGTGCAATATTGGTGACAATTTCAGCTCGAATATGGCTCCCATCGGTACATTGTCGTATTTTTGTACTTTTGGCGCTGGGTAGTGGAATCGTAGGCAGTGCATACATGAAAAAGTAAACTTTTCTAATTTCAGAAAGTTGACGGAAAAAGTATTTACGAAAACAAATTTTTACATCGTGAAGTCATTGTTGACAATTTCATTATAAACTATGTCGTAGTCGTAGATGCACCTTGTGGCGAACTCGCTCGCTCTTGTATTTATTCGTATTTCATAACGCTTGGTGCTAGGTTTTCGAAGAATACATACCTAGCACCGAGATGTAGAGTGTTTCGTCGTCACCGGTGAACGATTGGATCAAGTTATGTGGTTGTATGCTCCATCGTATATCCCTATCTTCTTCTTTTTTCTTTCTTTTTGGTCTTGTTCTCTTTTTTTTTATTATTATTATTATCATTATTATTATTTTCTTTGTCTGCTCGTACATTGACAGTGAAGAAGAGGGAACTATATAGTACAAAGTTAGCATACGCGAACAGGAAGTTGAACTATAAGAGACAGATGAAGAGAAAAGAAAAGATACCATACAAACAAGCTGTACCGAAAACTGAAAGAAAACTAAACAGAGCTAGACGATTGAAGAAAAAACAAATTCGGTTCAATGCACAATTTGCATACTTTTTTTTTTTTTTGAATGATGATGATGACTTGTGTATGTGTATTATATGTATGCGTGTTCTCGATTATTGGATCTACATTGGTAATGGTAATAGTAAGGACGGCAACGATGTGCCGTATTTTTTTCTTCGTTTCAACGAGAGTTGTGTTTTTTTATCCGAACGAAATTGCGAACGGTGCAAAAATTTTACGAAGTGAGATAGATTTTATTTTTTCCAACGTGCGCAGGTCTATGCGTGAACCGGAAATGGTATTAACTGTCGAGCATTTATGCCATTGTTGTCGTATTGAATTTTTATTTGTACTGTGACGAGTCCTCTGAGCGAACGACCCCGTCTGCAGATCCTGCCTCGGCTGAGTCCAGTACCAATTCAGCTCAACGTTCGTAATTAGTTCATTTCTTATTTTTAGGATGTTAGTGAGATGTTATGTATGTATATTTTTAACATATACCACCGTATTTTCTCTGGACTGTGAGGGTTTTTTTTTTTGGTGATAGGGCAGGATCTTTGCAGTTCCGAGTATTTTTCTTATTATGACTTGTTTTGATTCACGTGTGAAGGATTTTTCTGACTGTATTTAACTGCTTCGAAGTTTGACCAGGTCCAGTTGTGACTTTTTTATTGGCTCCGCTTTTCCCTTCGTATAGTTCTACATTTGACGTTGTTTCACTTTGGCGTCTCCGTTTTGCTACTTCTTTTTTATTTTTCCTCTGAGCGAACAATCCTGTCTGTAGATCTTCCCTCGGCTGAATCCAGTACCAATTCAGCTCAATACGAAAGCTGGTCCTCCGAAAAATCCGGAAAATAAATAACACTCGGGTCTTCGTCGGAAGATGAAAAAATCAAATTTATTGAAGTACACCGAAACATCATCAAACGAGATAAAAATCAGGGCTAAGAATATTTATACGCGGCTTGCGAAACACGAAGACTCGGAGGAACCGAAGCGAGGGTATTTTACCGAGGAACTGGTCGGATTGAACTCGCTGGGTCATTATTTGGCGGTTTTATAGCCAAATAATTTTCCAACTCATAGGGAGGTAGAAGTAAACGAAAGAAATTTGTAGATTGTCGTAGCTGAGAATCTTTATCATTTTTTTTTTCTCACAATATATATTTTTTGCTGGAATTATCGTTTAATTTTTCTGAGTGCTGAATATTGCTCAACAAATGCAAAAAACCTTCAAAAATTGTATTTTTTGCGTTTATTTCCCAAAACTATGCCTGTACGCTAAAATTCACTTCGAATCGAGTTGTTCTTCGTGAAATTCCATGTTCGAAAATGTGGTTCAAAATTTGGTCGAGTTACTCGCTCGTGCTCGAAATTCTCAAAAAAGTCAATACGTTCACTGATTTTTCCAATATGCATGGTATAGGGAAAATTTTCAGAAATTTTTGTTTTTGATGAGTTGGTTTTGAGCTTTGCTTATTCGCAGTTTCGGCGAATATAATGCCATATGCGCTTCCCCCTCTCCCTCGCCCGGATTCATTAGATGAACAAAAATTCATGGTATTGGTGTTGTTATCGCGTACAAATTGAACCTTCTGAACACGACCATGAGGTCAGATTTTCTATATGAAATCATAGGGGAGCTGAAGATTGTCTTTCAGCCCATTCAAGTTGTTTTCTGGAAAATACCTTGAATTGCTTTTTAATATAAATTTGAAAATTTATACAAATTTTTATATGGTTTCCTTGAATTTGATTTTAAACCTGATATATTTGAAGGGTGAATGTAAAAATGACTTTTTTTCCATTTACATCGATGAAGTGTGCAGAGAGATAGCTTTAGGTGACGAGTTTCCCCTTGTTAAGCATATTTATTCGATTTTTTATTTTTTTTTTATACATTTATGAAGAGATGTCATACTAACGAGTATTTTTTTGTTTTGATTTGTTACAGCGTGTAGAAGTCAAACGTGAACGTATCTCGTTGCCCTAACACGTAAGTACTACCATTTTTTTTTTCGCCGAGTTTTTATCTATTTGTACGATTCAATTTAATTTCAACTCGATATGTGTGCAGTAATTGGTTATATATGTTTCCGAATGTACGTACGCGTATCGAAATAATATGATTTTTTTTTTCATTCGTTCAGCGTGAATGTAAAATGTTTTCGATACTCGGTGTTCGGGAACAGTAGATATGTAAGTTGAAGTGGAAAAAGAGAAATAACAAAATTTAAACTCGTTTCGCGAACGATTTTTTTTTTTTTTTTTTTTTTTTAAATTGTGACCATGGACGACGAATAAAACACTCGTGATATTTGAATTAATGTGTAGTTACATTTTCGTAGATAATATGTGGGTTGTTCGTGAGTGTCGTTTTAGGTCTCTCAATATCATATTTCTTGTGTCGTACGAATGTAGATGTGAAGAAAATGTAACCCATTGTCTCTGCCTGGATTGGTATGCATTTTTGTAGACGAGTATGTAATTGCTGTAGAATAGAAAGAAGAAGCGAAGAAAGCTCGAGCTAGTTTTGAGATTAGATATTACGTGTTTGGTGGTCGAATAAGATTATATTTTTAATCGACTCACTGTTACGGAGATATGTATCGCGTCTTTGAATTCGTTGCTATAAAAACTCGTATCGTTTTATTTTCATGCACACGTTTCGCGATGAGATGAATTTTCTATCATCTATAACGATTGTTTTAATCTGAGATGGCGTGGTTTATATTCGTGTATCGATCCTTCGAGCGAAAACCTCCTCCTCCTCATCCGCGTCGTCGTCGTCGTCGTCGTCGTCGACGTTCTAATGGTTTAATTATCGTGAAAGTATCCAACCTTTAAAATTACAATATGGCCGATTTAATTAAAACAACGACAAGACGACGAAGCGAAATAAAACCGATAACGAGCATTGGCGGCCGTAACTGACTAACTGAAACGAACGGTACATTTAGTGCGACGAATTTTCGCTATTCTGTCGAGAAGTTTTCGCTTTCTGTTTAATAATATTGTCGGAAGGTTAAGAAAGAGAGTTGTTTCCGTGTTACCTGCGCGATTTTTTTTTCTTGTCTTTTTTTTTTGGTTTTTTGATCGATAATTGTTACCCGATTGTTTTCTCGTCGGCGTCGAGTAGTTTATTCGAGAGTGTAGATAATGTTGACTCGCGTTCTTGGCTGCGTTTTCGTCGTAATTGGTAGAATTGATAGTTAACGATAAGCTTGATTGGGCTGGTGTCAGAATGTGCGTTTGTTGTACGTTTTTATCTTTTAAATGCCGGAAAAAGTGTGTGTGAGTTATGAGATATAAGCTCTTGCATGTACTGAAAAACACTAAGAAATAACCAAGCTTCAATTTTGGGTTGAAAAAAATTTTCCTTTTCTAGCCTCTTCCTTGCATCCTTTTTTCTTTCAGAAATATCCCAACAATCGTGTATTACATAATGTGAATTGTTTTGAACACTCCGGTATCCTTTCAGGAAACATTTTATTTATTTTTGTTTGAAAATTATAATTTCAAAATTAATTTGATATCATCTTTTTTGCCAAGCACCTTTGATGTGGTTCTGTAATTTTTTTTTTTTACGTTCCAAATTGCGCTCTTCAAAGTACCTATTCAAAAAATTTCTACCAATATCTCGAATCAGTACAATGTATTTGTATCGTGTGCCTACTCGTATATGGAGATGGAAGGTGTGGTGAACTTTGAACAATTGGTTCTATTACACGTACGCCCTGGTTATGTGTTATTCTGGTGAACTCGTAACTTGGTAAGTGGTTTTGTTTAACGCTGTCAAACTCTCGTCATCATCATTACCCGGTGATGTTGATGCGTTACTGTGTATTTAATACGTGTAATTGCGTATGCCTGTTCTGCCTCTTGTCTGCTGCGTGCCTGCGTACCACTGTACCACTGTACCACATTTTTTACGTCGATTTAATTTTACATCAAGGCTGTTTTAATCGATCCGATTTAGCGCGAGAAAGATGTTCAGTATTTCCGTATGGTGTCGTGGTTGTCGTGGTCGTCGTCGTCGTGTTGGGTGCTGGGTCAATATATCAAACTGTGGAAAATGTGGTAACCGGGTTGTAAAAATTATTCATCAATAATTGAGTGTTTGATATGTGAAACGATTTTGAAATGAATGAACAGGGAATAAAAACGCAACTAGAACTTAAATAGGTACAGCAAGGAGCTGCAAAAATGACAACTGCAATTTCAGGCATCATAGCGAGGTCACTTTTTAGTAACTTGGTCACTTTTTTCGAGTAAAGTCACTATTGGTCACTTTTTTCAAAAAAAAAGTCACTTT
>FIZR01023979.1:0-110725 GCA_900060175.1 Ferrisia virgata | reverse complement strand
TTTTAAAAAGGGGGGGGGGGGAGAAATAGTAAATAAATATCTGACACGGCCAAAAATGGTCGTCATCGTCTTCTAGGACCCTAAAACGGATTTTGTTGATATTCCCTTTTTATTCGCCGCAGGTCGATAGACCGTAGCCTAGTTTTCATTAACAATATTGCATAGAAAATTCGTTTAAAAAGTTTCTTAAAAATTACAGAAGGAGACAAATTGAAAAGAAATTCGTATAGTTTAAAATACACAAAAAATGATCATTTCAAGTTGCCAGCTCAAAAAAAGGTTCCGACAGGTCATCCCCAATTTCCCAAAAACGACTCCATGGACATATTTAGAGTCGAAAAAATCTAAGAAAATTCCACAGAAGTTCCGTAAGGAACCACCTTCACTTTCACATCAAGTTTGAAAAAAAAAAACATACAATTTTCATTGCTCTGCCCCTCTGAAGAAAAGATAAAAAATCGCGAATAATTTCAAAATACTAGTTTTCTATAAATTTTTAACGATCTGACCAACAAAAATTTAATCTTGCCATCTCTACTATAGTCTTTTTTTAAAAACTATTTCACACTTTCAAAATACCAAAAAATTAATAAAAATTTCAATCGAAAAATTTGAAAAAATTTTCATCAATACGACCACCTGCGTAGTATCAATCAAAATATAATAGGGCACAATATTCGTGGAATAGGGTCAAAAAAAATTGGTAAAAATTTTAGGATCCAATCGCTTGTAAAAATTTCAATCAGGCGCTAAAACAATTCAAAATTTTTTTAAAAATCCAAAAAAATAATTTCGAAAAAATTAAATTATTTGAGACGATTTTTGTTTTTTTTTTTTTTTTTTTCATGGAGTGAAAGTGAATCTCCTTGAAAGGGCCATATAAAATAGGCTATTTTTAGCATATTCGTGTATTTTCAAAAAAAAAAAAAATTAAAAATCTGGGAAAAAATTTTAGTGAACTGCGGACTCATAGAATGGAAAGGTTATCAGTACACTAATAACCCAACTACACAGAACAACTATCTTGTTCTCAATAGGAGTGTAAAAGTAGTGAAAAAACATTTCTCAAATTTTTTGCAAAAAGAAATCGTCGACTTTCAGTTAAAGTGAGATTTACGATTAAAATCAAGAATAATCCTTGCACACTCCAGCACTTTTTTTTATTTGGTTCTAATCAAGTTTAATCGCTTGAGTATCCTGTATAATTTCAGATGCCAACAAGCTACAATACCTATCGTTACTGGATCAAAAATGCTTGCGTAAATGAAAGACACACGCTTTAATTCTACGACTACTAATTTTTATTTGGCGACATCGGCCCTCGGTAATATAAGGAAAACCGTCGTATCGATCTTTTCTTCATTTCAATGGTATTTATTTAAAAAATTAATTCACTTCGGCAAAAAAAAAATGGTATACCTAAATATCGCACGGGAAAAAAAAGGAGAGAAATTACTCGATTACTAAATAAACACAGCTAATGAAATGGAACCCTCTTATACAATGATTAGGGATTGAGGTGCCTCGTACTTGTACAAGCACAACGTAGTACATAGACTTACCGACAGTAAAATGACGACGATAACGACAGCTACAACGAGAAGCAAAGTAAGTATGCGCGAAAAAAAACAAATATACACAAAAACGCTTAAACAAACAATCGCGGTTGTTTTTTGACCGCTACGATCATCGCGTTGTTTGTTTCCTGGATTTTTTTTGGGGGTAATAAATTTGTCAAACGAGGATAAATTTTTCGGTTTTCGCTTTTCATATGTACTCATAGCGAGCAATACAGGAATAAGCTTTTTTTCGCTCAACGGTCGATTCATTTCTCTTTCTGAGAGAGGGAGAGAGAGAGGAAGAAAGAGTGAGAAAAAAAATACATAATCTCGTTTTCGGCGAGTTTTCCATAAAGTGACGAAGCATAGTGTAAAAGTGCAATGCTTCGCAATAAATTTCTAATACATTGATTTTTCGCCCACTCGGCTACGTGCACTTTCTTGTATGAATTACACTACATCGTCTCTGTGATGTGAACTACATGTGTCTGTGTATGTGTGAGTTCGACGATAGCGAAAACAAAACCAATAGAACTTGTTTCTATTTTAAACATTCTGCAGGGACATCGACCTTATCAGCCCGTTCTATACAGTGCGTTTATCGTATAGCACGCAACGCATTGTACAAGAATGAATGAGAAAGAGAGGTACTCGTCAAGTTGGTTCAAAAAATCGGTGACAAAGATTCAAAAATGAAAACTTTTTTGTCAAGAAATTTAATAGAATAATTTTCCATCATATATGTTAGAACTGAGGGAGGTACGGGTCGTTTAGAAGAACGAGAAGTTTCTGAAGGTGAAAAAAAGTACGATAGAATTTTCCAATGTAATATCCGATCACGTCACACTTTTCTTTTCTTTCTTATTACAATTACTTTAAGCACTTGAATAAAATATGTATTGTCCATTCAATTGCAAACTGCGAATAAAAAATAATCACACAAGACGAAATCAAAGCTCACAGCATAAAATGAAACATATGTACATATACGATATGAACCGAAATTCCTATTTTTTATGAAGTACAAGCACAGGTCAAAGTGTAAACCTACTTTTCCACACAACGAGCGTTGATAAAATTCAACTCGTACTCGTTCGATTTTTTTTAAACTGCCCATTATATAGCACGGAAATTTTTTCAAAATAAGGAACATCTTTGATATGTTATGCGCATTAATTTTTTTTTTAAATCGTGGAAAACGTGAAAAGAATACGTTGATTTTCCAAGTACGTTTGAAAAAAAAAGAAATGGTGATGAAAAATCTGCGGAAGTGGTCGTTATCCAAGTAGAAATGATTTTATATTTGTGAGAAAAATTTTTAAAAACTTTGAATATCTACATTCCAAATTTCAACAAACTTGAAAATTCTCTGTAAACTGTAAGTAATCAAATTATTATAATTGAACGTCACATTATGTTTTTACAAACCCTTGTGACATTAAACTAAACAAAATAAAAAAAAATGGTCCTTTTACAAGGCCAAAGAAGGAAAAACTCTCATATCTCCCCTCCTCATTGACCTAGGAGACTGATTTTTCAATGAATTATACAACTTTAGATTCTCTATCGATTGACATAAAAAAAGAACAATTTTTCAGATTTTTGTCTTTCAGCACTCCTTCTCTTGAATTTGGACTTCACTGAATTTTGACTCAAAGTCGTCCTCATGCATCTGCATCAAACCCATCGCCAATCTGAGCCTATTGGCCGGATATGAACGATTTTGGTCAGTATCCGAGCTGAATACATGATTTTAGTCTTGCAGGGAGGGATCGCTTGAAAGCGTAAAGGGGTAAAGGAGGGCTTCGAAGATATTTTTTCTTTTTGAAAATAAGTTTCTCGAAAATTGAAGAATTACTTTTCAGGATAGAATTTCATCCAAAGTGCCTAGGATCATATACTTTTAGACTCTCAAAAGCAATTCATCATTTTTTTCGGATTTTTGAACAACTGATACTGTACTTTTGTAGGCCAAGAAATTTATATTGAGAACCTCTGAGTATAAGGGTAAAACTGTGAAAACAGCCCTTAAATGGACGAAGATAAACATATACTTAGTCATTTCAGTGAGAATTCATTAAAAAAGAATTTTTAATTTTGAAAAAAAAAATAAAGAATGAGCATTCTTTAAGCACCGCTAAAAAATTGTTTAATGAAGAGGAGGGTAGGAAAAATTCGAATATTTTGTCCAATCCTCTAAAATTGATGTTCTACATCGATTTTAGGAGGGTATTTTTAAAAAAAAAATTCCTTTATTGTTGTCAGAAAATTTTGAAAAAACGCAAAAACTGATATTTTATAAAAATTCTTGAGAACAAAGGTAAAGGTGAGTGTTTGCCACTATGATCATTTTTTTGGTACAAATATGTGTAATGAATATATTTTTGATAAAAATTTGCATTTGAGCGTTGGACCCATATTGCACCTCTGAAGAGGAGGCTCAAAAATTCAAAATATGCCAATTTTTGTACATTGGCATCAATTTACAAGGTTTAAAATTTGCTGTTCTAGATGAATGAAAGTTAAAATGAGATGTTGAAATTTGAAAATTTTTGCAAAATTCGATCAAATGGGTATCGGATTTTGTTTATAAGTTTTCAAATGTGCTGCTTTGGATCTTGAAACTATTCAAGCTCTATGACAATTTTATAGCTTGGATGTGAATTGAAAAAAAAGCGCTCCTATTCAGTGATGAGGGTAGAAGGTGCAATAGGGCTAAAAAGTCGACACCACTAAAAAGCATTTTTAGGACCTGTAATAAACACACCTACCAAATTTCAACTTTTTAGCTCAATTTGGAAGGGAGTTAATGCGAAAAACAAGCTCAAAACATAAAAAAACACCGAAAACACCACATTTATGGGCTCAATAAGGAGACACAATGGGTCTGAAAAGTCGAAATCCCCAAAAGGCACATCTAGGGAAGGAACATGTTTTTTTTTTCAAGGTCAAAAAGGAGAAAACCCTTCATATCTCCTCTCCTGATTGACCTAGGAGGCTAATTTTTGGATACGTTTTGCAACTTTGGTTTGTCTATCGATTGACATGAAAAAGAACAATTTTTGTGATTTCAGCCCCTCAACACCCTCTCCCCCAAATTTGGCCGCAACTGAATTTTAACCCGAGGTCATTTCCACTCCAGAATGATAAATTCGCCGTCAATCGAAACCGATTTCCCAAATTAGATCAATTTTGGCCGGTATCAAGCTGAGTACATGATTTATAGTTTTGGAGGAAAAAATGAAAATAAATATCTGACATGACTAAAAATGGTCGTAATTGTCTTCTGGGTCTTCAAAACGGATTTTTGTTCATATCCCCCTTCCACCTTCATCAGCCGTAGGTCGATAAACTCTAATAGTTCGGTTTTCATTGGCAATATGGCGTAGAAAATCAGGTTAATTACAAAAAGCGAATTGTTAAAAATTATTTGTACCAATGTGAAATTTTCAAAAATTATTTTTTTCCGCACACCTTATCTCCTTCCTGCGATCTCCTGGGGGAGAAAGTCAAAGAAGTAATAATGTTCGTTTTTTAATGCTCTACAACTTTTGTTACAACATTTTTTTCGTAAGTGCGATATTAGGGAAGTAAGTAACTGCCAAAAAAACGAACTTTGCACTCCCTTGTTCTCTAAGGGAGGGGGGGGGCAAAATAACCAAGGATTATAGGGGAGTTGGGGAATATTGAAATACACAATTTACAGTACTTGTATGCGAAATTTGCGCTTTCCGTGAATTTTTATCGGGTTTGGGCTATTTTTGAGCTGAAATGACTGTACCAGAAAGTGTTTGGAACATTGGCACGAAGAAAAACAAAAACTGCTGAACGTTTCATTGCTGTTACGTGTGTTCGTACTTTATTATTGTTATTACTGAAAAGGGTCATATCACCATGTACCATCATACGGTTATCTTATTCGCGAGCGATTTTTCCTCCTAATTACTTTGCACAGTCGTTAATTCAATATACGCGAGATAAGAGACTTCGTTCGACCTTTTCGCTTTCCACGCTTTCCCAGCGTCGCGTCGTCATCTTGCAAAAGATAAAACAATCGCAACTCGACTCGCAACAACACTTGTACAAACGAAAGCCTTCAGGCTTAACTCGTTTTGCCATTTTTAGAAAAGTTTTTCCATATCTCAGCGAAGGTTCGACACTGCCTTCCTCTCGTCCACCGAATCGCTAGTCTACAACATGGAAAAATCTGCTACATCACCAACACATTATACAATATGTACGTACTTTCAATGTGGGTCGCGATACATGTACGACCACAATTTTACACTGCACCAGTCTCCAGAGCTACACAATTGTAGATGTATCTTAAACACGTAGCATTTTTCGTAAACGAGACACACGAGAAGTGTCGCGTTGCTTCGCGTTCTTTCATGTCGTGTCCTATCGTTTCACTCTTTCGTGTATTTTTCACTCACATAGTGATTGGTAAAACCATCCCTGGCGATAACGACGATAACACGACGTTTCCCATCGTGAAGGCTTTAATTTTATCAACTTCGCCGAGCGAAAATGCCAATTCAATTGTTCACGTTCGATAATTTACACCGAGAATTTCACAAACCAATATAACTGACGTGCGAAATACGACGTACAAGTCGTATTACACAATTACAGTATTAGAGAGCCTTTTTGGCACAATATGAAGACCTGAAGGGTGTTCAGAAAAAAATCATAGCTTTTAAAATTTTATTCTTATTTTTTTCCAAAACACCTATAAAAATCCTAAATGATGTTCATATCTTTTAAAATTTTCAATTAAAGTGTTCTCCCAATAAAATGTACCTAATCCATTCGTTAAATCAAGTTAAATGCTAATTTTTGGAAGGTAGATGTACATATGTATTTCTCATACATATATCTTCCTTTTTTAGTTGGTAGATATATTCGTAGAACCCGGAAAATTATTTCGAAATTTTGCATGCATATTTTTGCGAATAAAATGAAATCTATTCGAAGATGTTCCTCGAAGACGAATTAAAAACAATCTTAATCCGACGTGTTTTATTTCAATCATCGGCACTAGAACATAATACGTATCGACTCCGAAAAGACTTTTCTCTCTCTTTTTTTTTTCAAAATGAAAACAGATGAAGAGGCGCGTCGAAATCGAGATGAAAAAAAAACGCGAACATTCACGCTTCGAAAGCTGCACTTATTAATCAACTCAAATTCAAATCGATTTGCCCGGAGCTTAAGCGAGTTTTGCAGCCTTTTTAGAACACGACAGCGACACTGAGCGACGTGCGGAGGAACAAACTTTTAATAAAATTTACCGCTCGGATGAATGGGCCTGTTTCAGAAGCTGTTTCTATGTTTTGTGACTTCTTTTTTCATTCTATTTCTTTTTATTTGTAACTCTTTTCAGAGATTCCAACGGACACGAATCGAACAAAAAAAAAAAAAAAAAATGCTCCAATAAAACATCTTGTTTAAGCTGGCCCATATAGTGACCGTTTGAGGTAATTTTTACAGGTTTCGTAACGAGATGCTCAATATGCATTGCCGGAATATTGCCTCTGCAGTCCCTACGAGTGCGCTTATTTTTCATACTCCTTCTCGGTAATTTAAAATTTGCAAATGTGAAATTTCAGATGCAAATGGCACATTTCTCACATTAAATTGTTCGGTTTAGTTTTGACTTCTGACAAAAAAAAAACACCTATTACACATTTAAAATTATGAACTAGGAAGTTTTTATTTATTTCAAAAAAACTATAACCGAATTTTGATTTTTTTATACTACAGGTAAATTTCATAATTAATTTGCCCCCTTTTCTAGCATTTGTAAAATTTTCAACACACTTTGAGCTATTGATACATCAACGTCAGTATTTCCTTTCGTCATGGCCTTAACTTTTATAAATGTATTATTTTTATAAAAAGTAATTAATTTTAAATTGACGATATTTGCAATGAAATTAATATTTCGAGTAAAAAATAGTATCCACTGAATATGACCGCTGGCATTTTGATAGGGAGGAGGAAAGGGTAATGAAATTATACACGACAATATCATTATACATATGTAGATACAATTGAAGTTGATTTTCTAAAAACAGAACATCAAGTAAGTATTATTTCAGTCTGTTCTCTTCTTCTTTTCGTAAAAAATTATTCCTACCTGTTTTTTCCCCTTCAGAAGATTTAATTACGTTCAAAATTCAAGATTGTGAGTTTCTTTCCACGTTATTTTTTCTTCACGGAGAATTTAGTCAATTTTCGTTTTTATTTTTATTTTTTGAAATTTCACAAAAACGTTTTTCTTCTTATCACTTTCACTCCTAAAAAAAAGTACGAACAAATCTCTTTCCTTCTAAGCTTTTTTATAAGGTTTTTTTTTTTTTTCAGTTAAATATCATTTTCATTTTTCATCTTCGATAACATAATTTAGCAATATTTTAATAAATTTTCTTTAAGAAGCATGTAGCACTAAATTAGTACTTAATTTGAAATTTTATATAAAATGTTACGAAAATTCGAGACCATCATCTTTTTAAACATTGACCGATAGTCGGATTCAAAATTCCATACAATTTTAATATAAATTCATCTCATGTTTTCAAATTTTTATATAAACTAAATTCACAAGGAGTTTATTTAATGACACCTAAACATTTCTTTATCATTAAATAATAAAACAACGAATTAACAAAAAAAAGTTATGCAAAAAATATCAAAATCAAAGAGACAAAATGATGACCTTCTAACGTGTACTAAATTTTGCTTGGGAGGGAGCATCTAAAAATCACTTGACGGGCTGGGTCCTTAATACCTGCAAGAAAACTTCGAAAAAAGGGGTAAAAATTTTAATAACCCCCCTCCTCCCATTACAAAGCAATTTTTCGACTGAAAAAAATTCGCTTAACTTGAAAATTTTCAAAAAATCAAAAAACCATTTTTTTAAAAATGAAGTTTTATATGCATATTTTTTGGAAAAATAATCAATGGTGGGATATTTTTGTCATTACTCCCTTCCCTTCATCAGATATATTCAAAAGCATCACTTTTTGCATTTTTTTTCATAATTTAAATTACTAGCAGTCACATTGTTTTTGAGAATCGTCTTCCCTCCCCCCCAAATTGATGTTCCTCCCGAACACGATAATGAAGTTCAATTCATAATTTGGCCTTCATTAATACTTACCTAATTTCGGTGCAGAACTACCACCAAATTCTTCATAGAAAAATTATAAGCCAAAACAACGCCGAAGCCACCAACCCAGATATTGTGCTAAAATTGGGAAAAGGGGGTGCCTTTGGGCCCTAAATCCGGGTCGCGAGAGCTCGGTGATGTTATAAATAAGACATCAAACATGCAACATTTTAAAATTCTCTCACAATGAATTTGTGGTTTGATATAAATATGCAAGTTGCTAATGTATACTTGAAATCACTTTTTTGAGCAAAATTTCAATTTTTTCTCATACTGAAAATGGGTTAAAAAATTGGAAAAGTAGTGCCTTTCGGCTAATTTGGACATGCAGGAAACGAATTTGGGGTTTATTTTTTTCCAAGCTTCTCGTTCACCACTTGACCCTATTCCCACCCCCTCCTCCCCTATACACCCACTTCTACAATTCTGCAATTATGTTCCTCGACCAAAATTTTAATAGTGTAATCTGATATAGAATTTTATGATTAACAACTTTAGTTCCATTTATTTTTAGCGTATTGGCCATTATTTCTGAGAAAATCGCATTTTTGAGCATTTTTCTGAATTTTCAAAGACAATCTACTCCCTCCCTCCTAAAAAAATTTGAAAAAAATTCCAAAAAAATTATACTTGTCCAAACGTATATTTTACCAGCATCGATCTCAGTTTTTACTTAAAATTTATAATCTCGTACATTACAAAAATGTGTATGAATAATTAAGCCAGGTACCTAGGTGACCCTTGTACTTCTTAATCAAGTTCCAAAATACTAAAAATTGTCATGTACAATCACTGATTAAGTCATACCAATGATCTCAGAATAACTGTGTATATGACTGATCTCGGATTGATACAAGTATGTCTATATGTATATATTACATATTTTTTTGTTCTAAATTGGGCGAATATTTCAATAAAAAAAGCTTTTTGTTGAAATTTACATTTCCATGGAAATTCTTTTTTCGAAAAATGGAAAAAATTTCAACAAAACAATTTTTTTTAAAATATCCGAACAAGTTGAGGAAAATGTAATTATGCCAAGTGGTGGGGGGAGAGGTAGCTCGTCACTTCAAGAGAAAATTTTTAATTGGGCCCTTGAAAAAACTTTTTTAATAGTTTTGAATAGAAATTTAGAAAAATTTCAAAATTTTTAAATTCGTTATATTCCACGAACCACGATACCTATGCTCATGACTTTTTTTTACTGGAAATACCACATTGTATTTGCCACATTTCAGCGTAAAGTAGACATCTCTACCATTTCTAGGTCTTAAATTGTAATTTTTTGAAAATGAAAAATTCAAATACCTATAGCACAGTCCCTGCAGTGTTGTGGATAGGTAACCCATACTACATGAGTCCTACTTGTGTTGCTCTAACTGTGGTATGAAGGAGGTACTATCGAGACAGAACACCCTGCATAATTATATTGAAATTGAAATATTGATCGGTGAATTACAAATTTTACATTTAAAAAAATTGCTACTGAACATTATAATGATCCCTGCTCCAGCGCTGCACTTATTTCGAAAGAAAAAATAAGAGCATTTAATATTCATTAACAAAAATCTCATAATCCTCTTCTGATTTATGTGAAATTTCTACACCGACACGTTTGACGACATCGCAAACGCAACAAAATGAAAAAGAAGCTCGAAAAAATTAGATATTCTAGCAAATGGTCAAATTAGGAAAACAAATTCTTCGCTAGCGAGCACCTAAGTGGTGTAATATGATTACCTTACGTATAGCGTAGTTATCTATCGCCTTAAATAGGTAGAAAATTACGTCTCAAGGATGCGGCTATTATTTTAAACGCCGAAAGTTGTAACTAAAAATATCGCCTACGAATAGTTTAGTTTAGTATCGCATATGGAAGAAAAGAAAAAAACGGATGACACTAAGCGATGCACAATGGTTCTTCTCTTCAAACTGTATATTTATTCGTACAGTTTATTATAAGTATACATATGTATAGTTTTGAGTTCTTATACGTGCACGAAGCACCGCTCTTCTCTTCCTGACTAGCGTCGTCGTCACCGTTTCGTAATTACGTACAAATGATTTCTAATTATTGTATACTGCTGGAATATGGCTTATGTTATGTGCGACTGGGACTACGTATGTGCAACGCAACGAAGTAACCGTAAGCAAATGAACAAGTAAACTCTTATATAGGTAGGTACTTTACGTTTAGTAATAGTACATATATGAGAATTTATTGAAACCATTCCAAATATGTTCACGTATCATTCGTAGGTAAGTAAGCACTTTCATTATACGTATTACGACTTCGGAGTAAGATTTTTCATCAGAATGGTGATTTAATTACGCAAAATCATATACAGATATGTGCCAGCAACGCTGGTGAATCTTTATGCGAAAATACGTAAATATTTAGAGTCAACGGAGATGACCCATTGAAGCGGTGTTCATTAAAAGAAAAAATTAACTGCATACTTGCAGTTTGAGAATTAAAGGTAGTTCAATCTTTATAATGAAAGATAAACGCGCCGGTTGTAAATTAATAACTTTCTCCGCATATTTTAAAAGAAAGACTTTTCTTCTTATTCATCAGTAAAAAACACAGTTCTAATTTTTTAGCCTGATTTTTCATGTGATATTTCCAATGAAAACTAGGCAATTACAGTCTATCAACCTACGCTAGATAAGGGGAAGGATATCAACATAATCCGTTTCGCGGTTCTAGAAGACCATTACGACCATTTTTGGCTATTTCAGATATTTATTGATTTTTTTCCAAAACTAAAATTTATTCGCTCAGCTCGATACCGACCAAAATCGATCAAATTTAAGAAATAGGCTTACATTGGCAATGTATTTGATATTCTGGAGCGGGTTTGACCTCGGAACAAAAGTCAGTTATGCTCAAATTTGAGGGGAGGGGGTGCTAAGAGGCTAAGATCTCAAAAATCGTTCTTTTTTGAGCCGATTGATACACAATCCAAAGTTGTACAACATATTCAATAATCAGGTTCTTAGGTCAATTAGGAGCAAAGATATGAGTGTTTTTCCCGTTTTTGACCTAGAAAAAGGACAGTTCCCCTTTTATCTCTTTTTCAAATTGAGCTAAAAAGTTTAAATTTGGTATGTAGGCTTGGTAGAGGCAATAGATATACCTTTGACTTTTCAGACCCATTGCACAGCCTCAAATATGTAGTTTTTTGGTCGTTTTTCCTCATGTTTTGAGTTTTTTCCTTACATAACTCGCCTCCGAATTGAACTAGGAAGTTGAAATTTGCTATATAGGCTTGGCAGAGACAATAGAAGTGCCTTTTTGGAGGTTTCAATTTTTCAGACCCATTGCACTACTTCACAACTTCAAATATTTAGTATTTTAGTAGGTTTTTCTGGGTTATCTTTTTTTTTTTTTTTTATTGAAAAAATTAAAAACATCAAATGCAAGATCTTGAATCGTTAAAACCTTTTCTCCCTCTTTCTCCTCTCGTCTTACAAAATAAATTTTTGTAACGGTGGCAACACGCTCAAAAAAATAAAAATCAAAAATTCGCGGGTCTTTTTTGACTTTTTTTCCTGAAAATCAAAGTGTATTACGGCATAATATTTGTCAAACATAGCCGAAAGAACTTGGTGAAAATTAAAAAAAAAATTTTTTCGATTGTTCATTATTTTTTTTAGAAAATGCACGAATAAGCGAAAAAAAAGAAACATTTAAATATATGGTCTCATAAAGGAGGTTCACATTCGAAAATCGTCTGAAATGATCCCTCGAGTAAAAATTAGTCGCAATAGAAATATTTCTAATAATTTTGTTTCAATTTTTTTTTGGAATTTTTTTCAAATATTGAACCGTTTTAGAGCCGGATTGAAATTTCTACGAGGGATAAAAGACTGAAATTTTTACCCACACATATTGTGCCCTATTACGTTTTGATTTTTGAAAAAAAGTTACAAATGACCCACCCCACTATTTACTCATCGAAATATACATAAAACATGAATTTTAGTCGAAGGAGTGCAATATTTTCAATTTATTTCATTTTTCTCTGGCCAATGTTTCAAGAATGCTAAGAAGTGTAATAATTCGTATTTTTAAATATTTTAAAAATTAAAAAAAAAATTGTTTTTTGAAAAAAAATGTACAAAGATAGGCACAGTGGATTTGTTTCAGATCTACCGAAGCAATTTTTCAAATTTATATCTTGTTCAGCTACTATGTACATATAATGGTGTGAAATTTATATAAGCAGTTGAAAAATTACTTGAGAACCCCTGAAAAGGTAGGAAATGTGAAAAATAACCTTGAACATACCTATAAAGTTAATGTTTATCTGCCGACGCGACGTGGAAGACTTTAAAAAAAAATAAACCCCCTGAAAAAAGGTATAATGGTGAAAACCAGCCATAAATTACCATTTTGAGTAAACATACGTAGGCATGATTATCACATTCTAGAAGAGAAAAAAAAACATCGCAATGCGTCACTCTTTGAGCCTGATTTTCGTAAAGAATTAGAGATACGTGAATTGCTCCACTCATGGAGTAAATAAAAATAACGCTCTGCGATAATCTTCCCAATTAGTGGTAAAGGTAGAAGTAGATATTGGAATAAGAAACTGAAACTTCCAAAAAACGCATATAGAATCCCTACTAAATCAACAAACTAAATGCCAACCCTTTATCTCACAATAAGAGAAAGAGATACTTATGCGTGCGAAAAATTTGAAAAATTTGAAAACCCACCCAAAGAAATATTCTTTTGGGCTGTGGAAGGTAGCAATAGGATTGGAAAGTCGAAGCCTTCAAAAAAAAATTTAGAACCTCGTCTGAATCTGTATAACACGTTTTTACCTACGTGCTTAATTCCGGGGGGAGGGGGATATACGAGGTACAGCCTATTTTCAAAACCAAAAAAGGGTAAAACCCTCATATCTCCTCCTTTTAATAATTGATTTAGGAGAATGATCTTGGGGTATGTTGTACAACATTTGATTCTCTATCGATTGGCTCAAAAATGAACAAATTTAGCAATTTATACATGACTAAATTTCTAACCTAAGGTCATCTCTGTACTCATTTAGTCATATAATCTAATCCGCTACCAACCTAAGCCAATTGGTTGAATTTGAACGATTTTAGTTCGTATCGAGCCGTGTAAATGATTCTAGTTTTCGCTTGGGAGTAAAAAATAAAATAAGATACAAATAAATGTCTAATATGACCAAAAGTGACCTTACTGGTCCTTCAAGGTCCTAAAACTAATTTTGTTTTCACTAAGTCGATATTCGACAGCCCGTAATAGTTTAATTTTCACTCACAATATGACGTACGTATAAAAAGCAGGCTAAAAATGTTAAATTTTCGTGAATTTTTCAAAATTACAAAATTTTAAAGCAAATCGGGTAGGCTTTTTTTCCCCTAGAACCCTCAATCTATTAACTTTTAATTTAATTTGTGTACGACTATACATAAATTACGTATTTTAGCGACAGATCGTGAATAAAAAAATTGTACATGTGATCTTTCGTAGACAACCTGATACCAAGGTTAACATAACGAGACAAAATAACAGATATCAAATTATCTCGAGACTAGATTTCATCATAAATAAAATTACGATGCATCTAACAAGACAAATTGACACCACATACATTTAGCAACAAGATGATGAAAAATTACAAAAACTTCACAATGTTATGAAAACTTTACAATGACGTCAAAATACATAACATATATTCAACCATTAAGTAATTTGAATCATCACACCACAAACTCTAGACTTCGTCCCTTTACCTCCTCCTCTTCCTCCTTTTTCTGAAAACTGAAAAAATACGTTCTCTTCTTCATTGGGTTAGCAGTGTTTTAGTATGTAAACTTGAACGTCTCGCATACGATTATCAATTTGGTAAAAATTCTAAATTTTTTACCCTTATTTCTTAGTTGACTCAGAAAAAATCTTTCAACAAAATTTTTCGTGTTATAAATATTTTCCAGATTTTAGTATAAAGAACGTAGCCGATTAAGGAGGGGCGAATCGACCCTGGGCTGGGCTAGTGAAAGTTGGTCCGTATGGTCAGAAATCTCTGTGGTGAAAAATTTTAGCCCCCTATCACACTCCTACTCCACGATATCGTCCTAAATATGTTCGGAATACGAGTTTAGCTTATAAATTTTTATATTTTACATTCTCAATTGAAATTTTTCAAATTTTTTCGATCATCTTTTCATCACGAGACACGTATTTCTAAATTTCAAAACCGAATATCTACAAGTTGTTTCAGACTTGGAACGACGGAAAAAATATACCCACATTATGTAGTGCATCCATATTTATAACATATTTTTTTCAGATTTTTTTGTGGTGCAAGACCTTCAAAAATTCGAAAAACCTTCCTTTTTATTCATTTTACCAGCTTAAAATAATCATTTTTTCTCAAATATTTTTGTACCCTAAAATATGTTCTATTGGATTTATTTACATTTTATTTGGCGCTTTTTTTTACTCAAATTTATTCATTTTTATTGTTTTTGGCAATTTTTTCTTTCGAAAATATCACTGGACGATTAAAACGTTCAAAACACTAGTACAAAAAAAACAAACCTTAAAACCGTGCTCAGTGGGGCAAATTATTCCTATTTTAACACATTATACGACTATTTTTCGTGAATTAAAATTTTTCATTTGATATTTTTGAGAAAGTCATAACGTTGATAGGTTCTCACAAATCAAGACAAAAATTGCTTTCTGAAAATTTGAGTAAAATGAACACAAATAGTGTCCGGATCGAGGTAATTTGACCCAAGTTTAGTTTTTTTTGTACAAGTGCTTCAAACTTTGTAATCGTCCAACGATGTTTTCGAAAGAAAAAAATAACCAAAAACTATGAAAATGCATAAATTTGAGTGAAAATGACGACAATCGAACGTAAATAGTCCAACCAAACATATTTTAAGACACAAAAATATTCGAGAGAAAATTACTATTTTTGGTTGGCAAAGTAGAATAAAAATGATGGTTATTCGCATTTTTAAAGAATTTTCACCACAAAAAAAAAAAAATTCTTAAAAAAATAAATATTGTGGAAATGGGTTTACTACATAACATAGATTTTTTTCGCTGTTCCAGGTCTGAAACGACATTATGATATTCAGTTTTAAAGTTTAGAAATGTGCGTTTCGTGATGAAAAAATAATCGAAAAAATTTTCAAGAGTGACCCTTGATATGGTCCATGAACGTTGCAAATTTGAAAAAATTCGGTCAAAAATTGTAGAACACAAAAATATACAAGCTACATTCGTATTTCGAACACATTCAAGACGATATCGGGCGGTAGGGGTGAGGTAGGGGGCCAAAATTTGACTTTTCGTACCGTAGGAACCAACCTGTACTAGATATTTTGAAATTCCCAGCCATGGGCTAATTCAGCCCTTCTAACCCAGCTGTGCTCTTTGTCTGAGACAGTAGACACCTCGTAAATACAAGCCAATTTATTTACACATAAAAATTATAAATCAATTTTAGCCCTCATCCATGATAGATGAAAAATATGAAAATTCCACTCTATAAATTAATCAGATTTAAAGCAATCCGGCGCGCAAGAATTCGTCGGCTCTTTAATTTCTAATAAATAGAATTTTCATCCTTTATTGAAAATCCATACGGTGGAAAGCAAAGCGTAGGTGGATGAAAGCAATACTTCAAGTATAGCGGTCTATTAAATAGGCCACGCATGATTTATTCTCCGAAATAAAAGTATAGAAAGAGAGAAAAAAAATTTTCAATACACACGCCGATGCCCGATATACATATAAACGTAATCTCGTATATATCCGATACATATAGGTTAGGTAGGTAGGTAGGTAGGTAGGTAGGTAGGTAGGTAGGTACAATGCACAACAACAGTACGAGTATAAGGCAACAAATTGGTACTATACGTAATTTATCTCGTTATACTTATTGACAGGCCGGGCAGCCGTCAATTTTGCATCCCTCGCTTTACATGGTCGGAAATTTGCTACGTATTAACAAATCACCGCACTGGGCCGGACCAGATCGGACCGGACCCGATTCAACAACCTGTCAATCGTTCCAATTGTTCGATAAAAATATCAAAAAGCTTTTGATAAATAGTTCTATCCTATACTAGAACGTAGATATTTTCCTCGTATAGTGCGCGATACGGTCTGCAAGATACCAACGATTCGATAACGAGACGACAAAATAGTCCTACGTAGACGAACTATACATCCAATATAATCTCGTACTACGTTAACGTACAAAATATATATAGAAAAAAGACCATTCGATCGACGACCGACGACGACGACATTTCACGAGACGAAAAAAAATTAACGTCGTCGCCGGTTAAGTTACCGGGTTAATTGTTGATTTTATCAAGTCAACGTATACTACCTACCTAGAAAGTAAGAGCAAAGTAAACGAGTTAAAATGCGAATCCAAAGTTTCGTCAAATTTGCCTGCCTGCTGTCTGTTTATACCTTTATTTTATCTTCCTAATTGGTTTATTCGGTTTAATGTACGACTACGAGTACCGAGAGCATTCGCAGTGTACACTTTACGAGTTAAACGAACAGTTATTCTCTTTCAGTTCACCGAACTTGGCCAAGACTTTTTGATAGGCATTGACGGCGGTCAGCTTTTATACGGCGAAAGCATTAGCCTATTCTGACATAAACATCCTTTCGCCATCCAAGTCCCATGGGTGCGAACCTTCGTCGTTGTATTTAGACCATATCGCTACCATATAACACATGTGTGTTATGTATAGATATTATATTACTCGACTTAAGGTCGAACCGAAAACCCTCAACTTGCGTACGTCATCGTCATACCTGCTCGTATATGTGTTATACACAGTGAGTAAAATTTTATCAAATTGTTTGCGTTTTGTTTACAAGTACGCAGGCTTGGATGAGGAAAAAAAAAGAGCAATGAGCTAAACAAAGTATCACTTTAAGCATGTAATTAAATTGAAAATAATTCAAATAGAAATAATCACGATGACGTCAATTGTGAGAAAGAGTCGTTCGAGCGAAGAAAATATTCAAGAGGGTTGCATAAAAATATGTAAATATGACGTAAAGATTAGCAGAATCCATAACGATTGAACAGAACACACATTCGCATATTTGGTATTATTTTAAAGGAAATTTTGTCGGACCAATTATTGATTTTTTTTGGAAATCTACTAGCGACGGGATCACAATAGTTGCAAAATCACCTTAAAAGGATGTAGTGAAAATTTCAGCTCTGTAATTAAATTTTTCAAACTTGCAAAACTCACTCAAAATTCGAAAATTTTTAAAAATTTCCAAAAAATCGAATAAAGGATTTTTTTGAAATTTTTTTCCAAAAATGCAGTTATTACGCATATTTGAATCCAAAACAATCGCTGATGAAAAAGTTTTTATCATTACCTCTCATTTCAAGAGCTTTTAAAAAATGTCACTTTTTACGCTTGTTCGCGATTTTCTGAAAAATTAGGGGAAAATTTTTTTTTGAAAAACGCCCCCTGAAATGAATTTATGATATCAATTCTAGATGATTAAGCGCAATATTTCAATTTTATCCCTCACAGCCGATTTTTCAGGGTCACTTAAAAAAGATCGTTTTAAACGTATTTTGAAATAAAATGATTAAAAATTGAGAAAATGATTTTTCGAAAAAAATTTCACATTAAAGGACACATTTCATCTATTTTAGACTTCCAAACGTAATTTTTTCATTTTTTCCCTCTTTTTTGAGCTATTTATACTGCATTTTTGCAAACGCTTGAGAACAAAACTTTTCTTTCTTCCTGATCGTTCTTATCTCTTGTAATAACTATCCATATTTGCTCACTCTGTTCTGATATTTCAAACTATTTCGAAAATTTTATTCTATTCCGTTCCTATCTTTACAGATAATTCAAATTTTCAATATTACAGAGGTTGATGGAAGCTTAATTTGCAGCTTTTAGTCATTCAAAGCGATAAATTTAACTTTGTACAAAATTACACCTTTGAATTGTGAATCCAACATAAAATTTGCAGTATTTTTTCTGAGTTTTTCACGACTAATTTGTATTCATTCATTACTAATTTTTTGGTTTAATTTTTGTGGTGTTCTACAAGTTTATCGTTCCTATTCGTTTCTGTTCTTTTAAAATCGTTTTTGTTCTCAAGCCTTGATTTTAGTACATCAATTGAGAACCCCCGTAAAGGCAAAAGTAGGGAAAACAGATCTTAAATGGACGAAAGTAAGTGTACTCGATTTATTTTACCAAGGATTTACTGAAAAAAGAAATTTTAGTGATGTGAAAAAATTCTTGGAAATACAAGAAAAACCACCATTCTTTAAGCACCCTTGAAAAATCATCCACAGCATAGAAGATAAAATTGAAATATTGCGCTTAACCATAAAAAATTAATACTCTACATTCATTTCAAGAGGGTGTTTTAAAAAAAAAAAATCCTTTATGATTTGTCAGAAAATCGTGAAAAAACTAAAAAGTGACGTTTTTTAAAAACTGTTGAAAAAAGGGGTAATGATGAATGCTCGTCGTCAATGATCATTTTGAGTTCAAATATGTATAATAATTCCATTTTTGGAATAAATTTTCAAGCTTCAAGAATGCTCTGCAAATTTAAAAAATTAAGTCGGGAGCTGAAATTTTTACCACATCCTTTTGAGCTCATTTCGCATTCCAAAAAAAAACAAAATTCAGCCCACCCTATGCTTACTTTTTAATATTTTAGATGAATACTTAATTTTGGAGTTAGGTTCTACCTTCCTCCCCTCTCTCCAGGGGAAAGTATAAAAGATGTAACGGTTTAAGGGATGCTTACCAGGACCTTTTGGAACATATTTTTAAACAAAATTCTCGAATGTACTAATTTTCTTCCACTTTAATGCTAATTTTCCAGGACTGATTCTTTAAACGCTACTAAAAAAAAACCCGCCTGTGGAATATAAAATTGAAATAATACACTTAATGATTTAACGCCAATGTCCTACATTTATTTCAAAAGAACGTTTCCCAAAAAAAATTTCTTCGTAGTTTTTTAGAAAATCGTGATAAAAATGTAAAAAGCAATATGTTTTTAAAAACTCTGAAAAAAAGGAAAAATTTAGAAAACTTGTCAACAATGATAATTTTAAGTAAAAATATGCTTAATAATTCCATTTTTGAAGTTTAAGGTCAGTTTTGCAAGTTGAAAGAATCGAGATTTAAACAGCTGGCTTTTTTACAATACCTTTTTGAAGTCATTTCCCAACCATTAGGATCCCGCTGTTTGCACATTTCCAAGGAAAAGCAAAACCTGACCAATCCTGGTATGTGCAGAAGGGTGATTCAAAAATACACGTAAAAAATTATTTGTGTTTGTTTTCGTTTTTTATTCTCTCACATGTTCTCCCTGAGACAAAAACACCACATAAAAATTTTCAGGTCAAAGAGGTAATTTTACTTATTTGAGTACTTGAACACAATTAACAAACATTTAAAGTAATTTGCCAATGGTTGATAACTTGCTGGTAGCTGATAATTTTGTCTTTAGAGCTGATTTGTGAGACAATAATGTGATCAATGAAAAACATCAATGGTATTTTGGATAGACTGTTCAATTTAGAGCATAACATCGGCATTGTTGAACCCAGCCATGAATTGATAATTTTCTTAATTCACATTATTAAACAAAAGTCCCATATTTTCCAGTTTTGGCAAAACCTGAACATTTTTGCTAAGCGTTCGAGTTTGAAATTTATTTTTTCTAAAATTTTTGCAAAATTGGTATCAAAATTGTTTTGATGTCAAAGTAATGGACACATAAGGAAGAATCTACAAAACAATTTTCACATGCCTGAGTTCGGTTGGGGGGGGGGGGGGAAAAGAGGTTATCAACTACTGGAAAGTGAAAATCGTTTACTTGCCAGTAGGGAAGAATCTACAAAACAATTTTCACATGCCTGAGTTCGGTTGGGGGGAGGGGAGGAAAAGAGGTTATCAACTAGTGGAAAGTGAAAATCGTTTACTTGCCAGTAGTTAATAACTAAAAAAATTGCTGAGAATCAATCAAATTTATGAAAAAGATATTAATTTGAGGTGCCCTTTCGCATTCAAAAATTTATCATCCAATTCACACCAAAAAATTAAATCACTTTGAAGTTATTAGAAATTTTCAATTATTAGCAAATTTAATTTTTTTTTAAATTTGTTATACTTGATAGCCTCTGCCCCCTTCCTTCAAAGTGGCATTCGGGACAAAAAATATTTTTAAGACAGTCAATATTAGTATTTAGATCAATGAAATACCAAAGTATGATCAGGTTAATTCGCTCGTTCGAACGGACAGCTTTCTTACGATGATCACGTGGTGCAACAACCTGCTTGTCGGGCATATTCCGCCACAATATAAAACCCCGACGTAGTACCACAAAAAATTTTTATATCGACCCAATTTATGAAACGTATTTTTTTTTTTCATAAGAGAGAACGCCACTAGGGGGTGAAGAACTCAAAATTAGAAAAGAATGTCCCTTGAACCACCCCAGTGTGCAGCATAAGAAGGTTACTTTTTTTTCCTGTATAATATTCCATAAAAGTAAAAGCAATGGAAGGAATAATGTGATTTTTAAACAATTATTTCTTAAAGTTTGACGAAGAGAAAAATAAAAGACCACTTTCGGGCATATCACATTTAATTTTATTTCTTCCCTTCAGACGAAACCATCTAAAATCGCTTTAACTCGTACATTAGGGTTAAATTGGCATCAAGTTAGGTGTACAGAAAGAAAAAAAACGCAAAAAATAACGAACACAAAAAATCAATAGGAAATAAAAAATACTTATCTACGATATTTTTGAAAATCAGTGAATCAGAACATTTAAAGAGAAAAACTGGATTCTGGATCAACTGAAAAGTGTTATAGCAAGTTTTGATGAAGCCAGAGAGCTAATGAACTGCTCAAAAAAATGACTACAATTTTTTTTCTTCAAATTAACTCGTGCCTATAAAATACTTCCTTATGCGCTCGGGAAGTTGAAATGCAGTCTGCAGATAAAAGCTGCGTCCAAATAGCATTTTTGAGTGAAGCAATGAATGAAAAAACAGGCGTAAAATTAAAAATCATTGTTAGGACTTGATTATACGATAATTTTGTAATTTTCGTAAAAGATCGTGAAGTGATGCTTTTCTTTATTATATTTTTCAAAAAATCTATTCGATAGATAATTTAAAAAAATTTTTAAGTTTCTAGAAAAAATTACTTAGATATAAAATGAATCGTAATCGTAAAATGATAATTTAAAATAACTGATACATCCGAACAATTGTTATTTTCCTTGCATTCGAAATAACGAAAAATATTATTTTCAATGTTATCAAATTAGTTCAAGTTAAGATAATTTATTCGATTACTACTACAAAGCTTCTTCGTCAGTCAGTAGTTGCAACGAGATAAACTTCATTATCATAACTTAATCAATTACCTTCATTTAAGAGGTAAATAAAGCAACATTTTAAACAGAAATATACATTTCAATAAAACCACACGTTTCAATAACGCAAATTGAAAAATAGAATTACTTTTGATTAAACTGCGGCATGAATCATTTCGATAACATTACGAAACAGGAATTTCAAGCTCATACGAAGCCACGTTGATAAGACTACTGGACACGAGAACTCGTAACATGGTAACTTCGGAATCAATTTTTAAACGAAAAATCACCGCGGATGAGTTTAAAAAAGCTTTAAACTTATTCGAATTAACATTATGTTAGCACGTTGAACGAACAATTAATCTTATTCGACAAGTCGGCTTGTCTTTCTTGAGAGCATTTCACGACGATACAGCAGCTCGAGTTTTTTTTGGCCCATTTTAGAAAAATCTACCTCATTTGAAACACGACCGCGTTTAAAGTTAGGTGAAAAATGAGTCCACGATTTGAGAGAAGAAAAAATTACGCTAGCCAAAGATGGAGCAATTTTTCTACGGTCGGTGGCGAAGAATTTGACGTCGGACGTTTGCTAGTGTTCCGGATTCACTTGAGAATTAATCATCGATCGAATAAGTGTACCTACGGCGGGCGTGAATATACGAAAGAATACGATGACGATAATTTGATAAATTTGTTCCGACGGCTACGAAGAAGACGAAGGGCAGCTTGCTGAAACAAGTTGTTGAATTTTTCATCGTACATATACGAGATTACCTACTGCAGACGAATAACATTCGAGCTGTTTCGAAATACCACCTCCGCATTCGGCAATTAATCAGTTTTATTGACTGGATATATAAACATTGTTGAGTTTCGTTGGCTGCTATTGTAACATACATAAGTATAATGGATTTATGAAACGAAAGTTTTATAAGAGATTTTTCGCTTTTAATTTGTTTACACGACGCAGACGGTATAAAAAATACGTATTGTAAGTTGGTACTGATTTAAGAACGAGTTTTTTTTTTTTTTTTTTTATCTCTTACAGTTGGGAGATCGTATACGATTTAGTTAACAATGAGTTGAAGAACGCCTTGACTGTAAGCCCACACATTTAGTAGCAAAATTAGCCTATTTTTGGTTGGTCATGACTTCCTCATTTCATCGTACACACCTCCGAACTAAAAAAAAAAAATAAATATAATATTCGACATTGTGAATTACTTACTTTCCCACATTCGGCGGCTGGAGAATTTTCTTCGATATCGTAGATGACCGGAGGGAAACCTGGTTTATCCAACAATGAGAAACCCAATCCGGCAGTTGGGTCGTCTCGACGATTTAACACCACAATCAATTCTTCTCCCATGATGCACTTATTAATAATAAAGAAAAAATTTTACCTAAACGAAATACTACGACGAAAACGAATAGCGTTCAATACACTCGAGAATACAGCCATACATTAGAATTTGAAAAATTTTCGTAGTTAATTTCATATCAATCACTTAACTAATTCCACTTATTCGTGACATTACTTTTACTTTGCGAAACGAACGATAAATTTTTCAACTCGCGATAATGAAAATAAAAGCTACGACATTTTTTTCACAAATTCTATGTACCAGGTGCAACGTTGAACTACAACGAACGATAACTTGAACCAATGAGCATTTTCAATGTAAACAAACTTCAACGAGGAACGAACGTAACGTAAATGAAAAATTCTCCCATGAAAATACAGTGCAACCAACCTACGCATTTCAACAAACGACAAGACAGATGTTACATGTGCAGATCGGATTCGATGAAAAAGTACTCATTGACTATCGTTGTCTTGTCTCAGTTTTTTGTTCTGTGCTCGATGTTATCAACTATTTTATCAACATAACAACAAGCAAACCAGCTGTTTATGATTCAAGAAAAATATTATGACTCATAAAAATTTTTATTTAATCTAACAAACTGGTGGTGTTTGTAAAAGTAGAAGTTTCATCTTGAATAAATCTCATTTAAAATGAGCTCACCTGAAGAAGATCCTGGCAACTTAAACGGACTAATATTACAATCGCATTATATTCCTGAAGAGGTAATCTCTCTCATATTGAGCTATGTTGATCCAAACTCGTTAGCTTTTCGTTGCCGACGAGTATGTAAAATGTGGAAACAATTAATCGATGAAGAAGTATGGAAAATACGTCTTCGTTCAGCCCAACAGCACAGCCTTTCGAAACTATCTTATACGGAAAGAATGACTTTAAAGTTACCGTGGTATGTTTATTACATAATCTTTACTGCCGATCCATTTGAAAAAAACTTGATTAAAAATCACTGTTCACAGGGTAAGTATATTGTAGTTCATATAAGTACGTATTTAGATGCACGTACATGCCTATCACATAAATTGTATTTCACACCAAAATCACGTAATCATTTCAGAAAACATGAAGTATTGGAAAAGTAGTGTATACGATTCGTACGGACGTGATGATATAAATCGTCAAGCACGAAGAAGTCATAGTAGTACCAGTGATTGGTTAATCGAATCTGTACCAATAGGCTGTGATCCTTTACCAAAACATGAAGATTTTGGAGATCATACCAGTTGCTTTGCAACATCGCACCGTTTAATTGATAAATTCCAAATCGTCAGCTTGAAAGATCATAGAATTTTGAAAAAAATTATCGATGAATTTCAACCTACCATAACTGCCAGCGAGTGGTAGCTATATTTTTAATTTAAATGTTTTTAATAGTGTGAAAAAATTTTGATACATGATGAGATATTGTTTCAGGTATGCGGGCAGATTTGATTGCGGATGCGTGTATCAGCTAACTGTAAGCCTTTTGGACAAAGATAAAAATATAATATGTATAAAAGAAAGTCCAGTAAAGAGAATTAATCAGTGGGAAGGTAGAGAATGGGAAAAAGTTGGTATTTTTTCATTAATAAACGTCACATGAAGTAAGTCACAGATTCAATTTGTTATTCAATTTTTTTTCAGGTTGAACTTACGTTTGATAACTACGGTCCGAATGTGAGGTATATTGAATTCAGAAGCTTCGGAAAAGATACCCAATTTTGGGCTGGTCATTATGGAAGTAAAATGTCCGGTGCAGTGCTGAAAATTTCTTTACCAAAACCAAAAAATTCTAATTCTGATTAAACTGTACTAAAATGGAAATATTCCACTTTTTATATACGTAATAGGACCTCCGGCTTCATTATAATATTTATCTTACCACATAATAGAGCTATGCGCCGATGATTTAACAGAGGAATATTTTAAATATTTCTGTTTTTAACGCCATTTTAAAGTATGTGATATTTTTTTGGGGGAAATGTTTTTCTATTTATATCTATGTATTTCAAGTTTTATTCAATTTTTATTGTTTTGTTTTCTCATTTTGTGATGCTAGCAACATGTATTTTTCATGTTTATTTATGAACCAAAAAAAAAAAAGATTTTGGTTTTTTGAATATTCTTTAATCTTTTTTTTACGCTATAATTCAAATTTATAATTTTTTTTATGTACTAAATGTACCTGAACCTACTTACTATGCATAGTGTGCAATAAATCATTAAAGATCAAGACGAATAAATAGTTGCGTTACTCATCAAACCTTTGAATTATTAAATATGCTTTTACTTTCTGTAGGATAATATTTCAATAAAATTTGAATGGAATGACTAGTGTAGTTGAATTACCGCAAAAAATGTTCCCATTCGCACCAAAATGTAAAAATCAAATGAAAGATTCATTCTTAATCTGGAAGATATTTAAAATAAAATAAGCCTGAGTGCCATTTCTTCCAACTTCTCCTCTACCGAGGATTACGCTTTCTTAAAAATACCTCTTTCTCCTCTTATATTAATTTTACAAAAAAAAAATTAAAGTAAAAGTTTTTTCTTAATGGAATTTTTGTAATAATCAAAAATATACAGAATCCTTCAAGAAAAAACTTTTAATTGAAATGTTTTTGTAGAAGCAATAGAAAGGGAGATTGGGACATTTTTCTTTAAAGTGGACTCAGTAGGGGAGGAGTTAGAAAAATGGTAGGTACCTACGTTTATTTTTTTCTAAATCCCTTCTAAATTAAGAATTAATCGTCAAATTTCTTTTCACCTTCTGAGCGAACCGATGCAGTAATTCGACTGCACTAAACTTCCATCGCTCGTATGAATTGCTAACTGAAATCTCAGTTCATATCTTCAGAACAACTGTATAACATTTTGTCAGTTTATATGATTTTTGCAAAATCGCAACTCGAATTAAATAACACGTTAAGATTAAAATCGATGTATTTTCTTCGTAAAAGTATAAAAAAAAGAAAGAAAAAAAAACATGGCAAACAAATTATTTCTAAAAGAAAAAAATACGCGATTAAAAGTATGTATTAAAATACGCATCTAAAACGATGCGAATTCATAAAAGTCGTATAAAAATTAAGTAGAAAAATTGAATTATATACAACGAAAGAAATTTTGAGATCACATTTAATAAAACCTTATTTTTAAACTTTAATATTTCGAAATACTGTTCAGAAAAAGTAATACTACACAAGATCAAAATTTGTTCGTTTATAAATATTTATAAATTAAAAATAAAAAAAATTCCAATTAAAAACACACATCAAACATACATATATGATAAAACAAAGGTAACGATACAAAATTCATCTAAAAAAAGAAAAACGTACAAATTACGTTTTCTGTTTAAACCTCGATATATAAAAATCGCAATCGCTACAATACACCGATGGCGGTGAGATCTGTTTTTTTCGACATAAATTACAAGGCACGACGTTAGTACTGTTAACGGGATTGATACTTTTTTTAACGTCGAATTGTTGCTTAGGCGGGGGAGGATGCTGATACGGCGAATATTTCACACCATTTGGTGGTAAATTATAATCAGAAACAGAAATACGATTTTGCTGATTAGGAGTAGGAACTCTTTGGTAAACGGAAGACTGAATATTTTGTTGATTCTGAGGAGGATGTTGATAAACACCAGCAGTACTGGAAGATTGGCTCGGATTCTGCGGAGGTAATTGGTAATTTGGATTCGAATGCAGGTACCCATTAGTCGAGGTATTTTGATAACTTTGCGAATGCTGGTACCCGTTCGACGAATTACTAGAAGTATTTGGCGATGGATTCTGCGACGATGCGTAATTCTGAGCATAGCTCATTGAACTGTTCGACGTATTGGGTGAGTTTTGATGCTGTGGTGGAAGCTGATAAGTTTGCGAATGTGGATAATTAGTCGAACTGGCGGCTTGAGAGGGTTGCTGAAGTGGTAACTGATGATTCTGACTGTTGGTGTATCCGTTACTGGAGGTATTAGCTGGAGGAGGTGGAGGATGATGATAAACTGGTGGTAGGCTATTTCTATGCGTTGGACTAGGTTTCGGTTGCATGACGTGGTAATTTGATGAACTCGATTGTACTGCTGCCGAATTATATGGTACGTGTTGATAAGGCGAGTTATTCTGGTAAGCTGTATTCTTGTTTGGTACTTCGCCAGATCCGTAATGAGGATTCGAATGAGGTACGCTTTGGTAAGGTGATATACCGGAGGCGGACGTTCTCGATAAACTATCGTTACTGCTCGAACCACTCTGATACGAACTAGTCGATAAACTAGGTGAACTTTTTTCCGCATAATTGTACGCGTTACTGGAGGTGGGTATCGTTTGATAAGGAGAATGTTTTTGAGCGTATTGATGACCGTTATAAGCTGGTCTCTGATTGTCCGTTTGACGACAGTTGGCACCAAGTACTCGGGGATCGGTGGGTTGAGTTGTATTGGAAACCGTACGTCTAGGACTTTGCGGTGACGTCTGTCTATTGTAATGACTGGCGTTTGAGTTCTGCCTCATTAACGACGACGAATGATGAGAACCGTTTTGATACTGACTTGGTTTGGGAGGTGGATGGTACGGTTCACGATGTATTTGAGGACTTGATCTGATATTCTGAGACGGATAATATTGTAAAGACATCGGTTGGTAGGATTGACTTTGATAAGAAGGAGATGAAGAAGTTGGCTGATAAGTTGAATGTTGATGAGGATGGGTTTGATCGACATTATGACCGTGATATCCGTTATGAATAAGTTGGTTGTTTTCTTGGCCACAGATCGGAGAGTATCGAACATTGTCTCTACTACCGGAAAATCCAGTATCATTGAATTTACGAGCATGAGACGATACGTAATTATCATTGGTGTTGTTGTTATTGTGTTGATCAGCGTAGTAATCGCTGGCAGGATAACCATTATGAGATGATGTATGAGATGGCTCATTTTGTAAAGATATTGGTTCAGGGTAATCGTTCCGGTACACGTCGTTATTCTTCGTAGTAGACGAACACAGTGAACTAGCCGGAATATACGTCGGACTGTAAGAATTCGCTGGGATATTACTAAATGAATTGCCGATTCCGTTTCTGACGTTCTGAACATTTCGATTATTTTCATGAGTAAATTGAGGCGTTGGTGGGATATTACACGAAGGTCCATCCACTTCATCAACTGGACGATCTACGGAACAAGAAGTTCGACCTAATGGTGGTTTGGTGGCTACATCGGCGGAAATTTTCACAGAATTTTGAATTGGTGTTTTGGTAGCCTCTTTCTGTATATCGAATCCATCTACCGTATCAGTTTCAGGATACGATTTCAATGGTAATCCTTGAGATAACTTCCACGAATCTGTACGTTTCAAAGGTACTACAGAATGAATGGCTCTCTCTTGAATTTCTCCTCCTTCTTTGGGCTCCTTATTCAGAACTGTTCTGAGCACCCTTTCAAGGATCGGATTCGGTATATAACTGTCAGCTTCGTCATCATCGGCAGTCGCAACCAAGACGACTTGTTCGCAAAACGTTACGTTCTTCTTTTTACCTGATTTACGTTTCGGTTCACGATTATCGAAGTTGTTTTTGTCATCAAAATCGTCCAGTTTCAAATTGGGCGACGAACGAGAAGAAGTTTGCAGAGTATCTTTCAAACAAGACGGATAATGAATAGTTTTAGGTTCATCTTCGACGTGAAGTTGTTCGAATTTTGATTTTAAATCTTTAAAGTTGTTTTTATTTTCATGTACAGAAGTCGCGAATCCTTTGGGTTCGTTTGGTTCGACACATTTACGTCTTTCGGCCTGTTTAGCTTGTAATTCTTTGAGCCAGCTTTCACCACCAGTGGTTTTCTTAGGCTCTTCGGCATCTTGCTTCATCGAAGCCATCAACTTATCTCGTTTTTCTTGCAACATTGATAAGAAACTCGATTCGTCGGTAATCTCCGGAGGTAAAGGTAACGTGGCCGGAGGAGGTGGGAAATCTTCGCTAGCTTGTCTGGAATGTACAGTCGAGCCATGCGGACTAGGATATGGCGGCAATTGGAATAAATCTTCGGATTTAGTAACGTTGTGAAAATCTGGCTCGTCTATTGATGGTGGTAATGACTGAAACGGTGGCTCGTGATGTATTTGAGCTTCGGTGACCACAGTATTCGCTCCAGAATTATCGTGCAACATGTAACCGCCGTTCGAATACGTAATAGCGTCAGTTTTGGGTTTATCTGTATCGTATCCTCGAGGCATATATGGCAAAGAGGTCGGTTCTTGGCACCACGAACGATGATTAGCGTAAACTTGCTGTTCCATGGATCTTTGTTGTTGTGTTTGTGATGGATCTTGATACTGTCGATCATTTTTACTCAATTGAGAAGTGGTTCTCAACGGAGGCGGAGGGGGTACTTTATTAAATTGTAAGATTTTACTGCCATGGAAGCTTTTCCGCATCAGTTTACTACGCTCCAAGTTCGGATTACCGGCGTATTCGAGATTACCTTCGGATAGATATCCACTAAGGTTCGACTGTATGGCAACGTTGGAGTTGAGCATTGAATCATCTTTGGAAACCTCTTTAGCCGGAGGCTCGCTAGGAGAATCTTTTGCGATATCTTGATCTTCTCGTAGGTCCGGCATGCTACGATTTTTTCTCCTCATCAATCCTCCCATTAGTAATTTACGTCGTATTTTATGTTGTTTCTTATTTTGCTTTTCTTCTTGTTTTGATTTTTTGCTATCTTTTTCTTTCGGTTCCTTGGCGACCACTGTAATCGTTTCTTTGACCGTTTTCGTGTTACGTTCTTCGCTTCGAGTACGTTTCTCTATTTCTTTTTTCGATGCAGTTTTCGACCTGTTTCCCAGCAACGAACGACCCGGCCGTTCTTTCATGATATATTCTTCGTCTTCGACTACATTTTTCACCTTTGTAGTGGCAGATCGTGATAATAAACCTTTTTTATTTTTCGGTAGAGTTGCGTAAATTTCTATATTTTTGCTTGGCGACGATTTACCGGTCAAGGTTTTCGTCTCCGGTGATACTTTCGATTGAGCAGCGATCGATAAGTCTAATAAGTCTTGGCTGTTTTGTCTCGAGTGGCTGTGAGTTTTATCTTTGGAGTTTTGTCGAGAATGTGATCCTGTTGAGCCACGATTACTACACCCGCTTCCTTCTCTACTATGTCGAGCTTCTCCATCTGAAATAGAAATTATTATTCGATTAAATAATTTTCATCTAGGTGTGGATTCATAACGTGACAGAGGCCAAGTGAAGATGCATCAACTTACACTTCAGGTTATTATGAAGAGGCTCTTCTAAGCGACGGTGTAAGCTTCGAGCTCTCATAACGCAAGCGTTATGTTTCATTCTGGCAAAACTGGCAGTTTGTGGATTACTATAAGGAGCATCCATGGCAGCCCTGGCTTTATTAACAGCCGCGTTACATAATGACAGTGCGGTTAGCAAATCTTCAGCGTTCTCTGAACGACTCAACAATTGGTCGACTTCAGCACAGAGTCTTTCGCAATCATCTATTTGAAAAAAAAAAAAATATAGCATAATTAAAATTAACTTTTGATTTCTTTAAAATATATGAAATAAAAAAAAAAATAAGATGAATACGAACCGGCGACGCGATTATTATTTTCGTATTGTTCTTTTAGTAAATTACTACAATTTGGAGGTTGATGGCCTTCAGGAATTTGAGCAAGCTGTAAAATTATATAGGTACATTAGATATAAATATATAGATTAAAATTACAAAAAATATTCGTTTCTTCGAATTTCAACAAAATCCAAAAATACCAACCTGAAAATTATGCTTCAAAGTTTGTTGTAAAGGCAAACTGTCGGTAGAGGAAAGCGAAAACGAATCGTAACCCGGATCAGCCGGACCACCGCTGCTATTTCCACTACCACTAGATCCATCACCTGTCTTATTAGGACTTCTAGGCGCACCTCCGTAATTCCTACGCAAATAACGACCCAATAAATTAACAAAACGGTTGTCAGTCGTTGACAAGTCATAAAAAAAAAAAATACCTTAAATGCATTTTGCCGATAATATAATGATATGGATTTTCCAGAGAAGTGGACGACGATGACGAAGCGCTATTTCGATCACCGCTCCAATTACCGGAATCTCTTCGAACCAATTCTTTTCTCACTGGTTGATTGTATTTTTCCATGATATCTTGACGCTGATCATCGTTATCGCATCCATTGTACCGATTGAAAACAGCTTCTTGGAAGTGCAACAAATTCTGGTAATCGTTATTCGGTAACACTGGTTTCTGCTATATGAGTAAAAAAAAAAATCACATAGTTTACTTATAATGTTCCCATTAACGATTTATTATAGCCACCAAAGCAGCCCGAAGCTTACCCCATTATGAGCAGGAGTTTGTTCTGGGTTCGGTGTAACAGCCCTTCTCTGCGTCATATCACCATTACAACGAGGTTTTTCCGGGCTAGGAGTCAATGATCTCCTACCTCCGAGTGCCAAACTACCATTGGGAGACATTGACGATCTCTGAATTGGTGGCTTTCCCACCATGTCGTGTCCGTTACGTAAATTCATCGATGGCTTGTCCACCATTGTGATAGTTTTTGGAGCATTGCAAGCATCAACAGGGGTCCCATTAGGGGCGGCAAATAATAACAAAAGGGGTTGGTATCTGCCACGTCTGCACTTGTCGACGACCTAACGAATACAACCGTTGGAAATATGGTTAGAGAAAAAAAATTTACAATTTAGAATTCGTCAAGAGAGGAGACGAATAAACTTACATGTTCCCAATGAGGTCCAACCTCTCGAACGTTTGCATCGTCGAAATACACCCATACTCTGAGTTTAGTATGGAAAAAAAATGTAGAGTAATGTTTTCCGTAATAGGTAACCACTCCTACCAATTGATGGTAATCACTTTGATCTTGATTATGATCGAAGGTTCCGTGAAAAACATCGGATAATCTTAAATGCACCCTCAGCGTATCCAATAGTGACATAATATGTTCCAAAGATGGCCTATCCGAGTCCCATACAATACCAACGGAAACTATTTCAGGCCGATTCATCAACATCCTTCGAATTTGGATTTTAGCTCCGCAAGAACTCTATAAAAATATCGAATAAAAATACAACAATAAAATATTTTTATTGAAAAAAATGTTTTTCTCGAGGGGTTTCTTTTTATTTAACTGAGATTTGAGAGTACTTACGGGACAATCTCGTATATCACCCATTCCTCCGGCTTTATTTAACAACTGTCCAAATAGATCGGGATGAGTTGAGCCATTCATTTGTTTAGCTTGCGATATTAACGCCGATGCAGAAACATAATGAACCATCTGAAGAATAAAAAAATTAATAGCGTCATATAAAATTTATTCAATGGCGACTAGTGAAGGACTAAAAGCATAATTCATGATTTTCCAAGCTCCGCGAATTTACAGGGGCTTTAGATTTTAACATTGTTTTAATTGAAAATCGCAGGAGGTAGTAATGACGTTGACGTCAAGTAAATATCATGAAAATAATTAAGAGTCTCTGACTAGAATTATAACATATTTCTCTGGTTCACTAAATTGCTCTGAAATTTTAAAGACTATCGACGTGGATAAGATAGATTTTTTAGACTCAATGATGGAATTCGGTTGTTACAGTCCAAACACCGCCAATCACCGATAAGTTTTAACCATCTTTCATATTTTTGTTCAATTTTTATCCATTTTCCAAAATTTTTTCGGAATTTTTTCGGAATTTTCTGCATTTTCTTACGTGTTTTTGTGAATTTTTTAAACAAATTTTTGATGATTTTTAACGATTTTTCTCATATCTTAGGTTCATTTACAGCAATTTTGCAACGTTTTTTAGTCAATTTTTAAACAAATTTTTGATAATTTTCAACGATTTTTCTCATATTTTAGGCACATTTACAGCAATTTTGCAACGTTTTTTCGTGATTTTTGATAAATTTTCTAAATTTAATACGAATTTCTTTCAATTTCTTACTTAATTTACGACGCCTTTTTACCCAACTTCAGGAGATTTATAATACGATTTTTGGTCAATTTTCAATTATTTTTCAACATTTTTGATTAAAAATCACGAAAAATTGTTGAAAAATAGGTAAATATTGGCCAAAAACCCGTTCAAATTAAACAAAATTGGGTAAAATTTGACAAAAATTCGTAAGTAATGCGGAAAATTGATCAAATATCACGAAGAAATTTTGAAAAAAATCCTAAAAATTGACCTGACGTTCGACAAAAATAGTTGAAAATCATCAAAAATTGGGAAAACATGCAGAAAGTTGATCGAAAATCACAAAAAAATGTTGGAAAATATGAAAAAAAAATTGTTTAAAATCAACGAAAATTGCGCAAAAAAACTGGCAACAGTTCTGATAAAATACAAAAATTTGATCAAAAATTACGAAAAAATGTTGAAAAAAATGTGAAACATTGAGAAAAATATGAAAAAAATTGATAGAAATCGTCGAATTTTAAATAACAATTTAATAAAAATGGGTAAAAAGCGAAGAAAATTAATCAAAATTGACAAAAAAATGTTGAAAAATGAGTAAAAATTGAATGTCAAAATTCATTCAAAATTGGATAAAAATTTCATCTAAACTACACCAAATTGATCAAAAATCACGAAAAAATGTTCAAAGTATGAGAAAGATAAACAGAAATATGAAATAAATCTTCACAAAACATTCAAATTTCGGTAAAAAATTTCGATAAAAATGGGTAAAGAGTGCAGAAAATTAATCAAAAATCACAAAAATATGTTGAAAATTTAGTGAAAGTTGACCTAAAATATGAAAAAAATCATAAATATCACTGCAAAATTGGGTAAAAATTTGACAAAAACACGTAAAAAATTCAGAAAGTTGATCAAAAATTATGAAAAAATGTAAAAAAATGGGTGAAAATTGAACTAGAATATGAAAAAAAAATCGTCAAACATCATTGAAAATGGGGTATAAATTTGATAAAAATGGGTAAAAGGTACAGAAAATTAGTCAAAAATTACAAAATTATGTTGAAAATTTGATGAAAATTTACCTAAAATATGAAAAAATGGTGGAAAATTGGGTAAAAATTTGACAAAAACACGTAAAAATGCCAGAAAGTTGATCAAAAATTACGAAAATAAATTAAAAAATACACAAAAATATGAAAAAAATCGTCAAAAATCATCGAAAATTGGGTAAAAATTACGAAGTAATTTTGAAAATTTGGTCAAAATTTGGGTGAAAAATCGACGAAAATTGGATAAAAAACTAACAAAAATTTGTATAAAATATAAAAAATGGATCAAACATTGTGAAAAAATGTTGAAACATAGGTAAAAATTGAACAATACGAAAGAAAAGTGTTACAAATCATCAAAATTTGGATGAAAATCAACGAAAAAAAAAAAAAAATACTGAAAATAGAAGAAAATTGAACATGAATACGAAAGAAATCTTTAAAAATCGTTGAAAATTGGATGAAAATTTGAAAAGAAAAAATGGATGAGGTTCAGAAAGTAAGATTTGCATTTTTTTTTGTTTTTTGAGCATTACAAAATTATATGACCAATTTCTTTCGCCAACTTTCCCAACAAGGGCGGTGTGGAAGAGACAAAGTTCCTTAATTTTGGTAACATTCATTATCATGATTCCAAATCTTCGAATAATTTTAAAAAACTGAAATATGTTTTTCTCAATTTGAAAGATCAAGTTCAACAAATAAAAAGGACCTTCAGGTGCGTTTATCCTCCCTCCCCCCTCTCTCCGCCCTAACAAATCCTATATTTTGAGTACCAAGACATCTAAATCATTCTAAAATCATTACACCTATTCAAATATTTTTAATTTATTTTCTCTTGACGATATTAGAGGGGTAAAGATAATACCAAAATAGATAATTAGCGCAGAACTAAAAAACTACAAAGTTGAAATTTCGTTTTCTAATTATTTACAACTCGTATACTTCGCCAGAAAATCATTCCAGTAAAAAATACCGTAATTTTCAAATAGTTTGGCCAGATGCTTACCTGAGTGAAAGTCAACGGTTCAGATGTAGCGTTACACGCTTTACAGATACTTTGTTCGACCAAAGTCATGGCAAATTTCTGGTGAGGAATGCAATGTTTGGCATTGCACATATCTTCGACTTCGCTGTACGCGATATGGAAATGAATTCTCAACAAGATATTCTCCTACAACAACAAAAACCATACGTTAGTCTCCAGCTCGGATCATTTGCCTTTCCAGCACACCACCGGATATACATAAATAAATATGTACTTACAAAACATTCGCCAGCATCGTCCATAAATCCCAATTGGAATCTTTGTTGATCGGAAAAAGATTGAGCGAGCGCCTTACGCAAAGCGTCAGGTGGTAATGCCCTTTCATGACTGAACTGCAATTGTCCAAATAAATCCTGAAATGAAAAATTCACTTTTAATTTCGTCTCAGACGTCTACGTCTCGAAAAATTGATTACAAAAGGAAAACGTCGAATGGTATTGTCTTCATAAATGCGGAACCCGAGTTTCCGTACCGTACCGTACCGTACCATACCGACGAACCTTAATCGTGGTAGGTATGTGTCGTTCGAACTGATCGATTACAGACGATAAAAATTACTCGTACGTAAACGACCAGGTCGTAAATTTAATACCCATCGTTTCATTACGCGTAATTAGCGAATATTACACCATAACACAGTATACCTATACCATCAGACTTGTACAAATAAATACAACTTAGTCAGTAGGTATATGGAGTTTGAAGAAGAGTAACTCGAGCCACGGCCATCATCACACGAACATGGTGAAAATTTACAACGATTATCATTATCTTCGTAGCTGCGTATTTTTTACACGACCATATTACAAAATCTTAACGTAACCAATCGACATTTTATCTTAAACGATTGAGTGTATATAGAAATTCTCGAAAATGAAATTATTATTGTACATACGCATACGAACCGGTTCTAGCAATATTAAACACATATAAAGATAGTATAGGTACATGTTTTCGGCCATCCGCAGGACTTATTACCTATTCTTCTCTTTATACAAACACGCTGGAAAGTCTTTTCGATTCGAGTTATTAATTTTATAATATAAATTATATCGCTAACGTATTTACTCGATCGAACCTACCTAACCTACAGATACCGAAAGGTCATCATTTCCAAGTGAGATAATCTTTCTTCAGCTTTTAAGAAATTATACCTTTTCAAACTTTCTTCTAGACATGGATACATGTACATACATCTGTATAATGCAGTATAGATAGGCTAATGTTTGTAAATCGTTCCTACTTATAATATAGGTACTCTTCTTCCAACGACAATTGAGAGATAGGTACTATGCGCGGAAATGCTCAATTAACGATAGGCTCAAATTTAAACATAAGTTCACAGAACCAGTTCCATACGATAATTTCCTCAAACGAAAACATATTATAGATAGGCAGTAGGTGCCATCAACTTGAGACGTTTTAATGTTGGAAATTTATGTAATACGAAGGTCGTGATGATCATTTAGCGGTCAAGACCAAAGGCGGTATTCTGTCGAAGTGATCAGTCCATCAAAAAGTGGATACTGGATAATCTTCGAACGATTCGACGTATCCCAAGAAAAAGTCGAGATGAAACGGTCCAAAAATTGTGAAAAATTACTCAAATCTAAAGCTGTACCTAGCCAAGATTTAGAGATGAGTCAACCACAATAATAAAGCATATTACGCTATCGTACCCGTATGCGAGAAGCATCGAAGATGATCAGAAAATTAATTGTGCTAGTTTTTACCAAAGGCTGGAACATCAAGACCACTGTTGGTCTCGTTACATATTTATCGTCTTTATTCCCTCCCCTCGCCCCCTCCGAAACTAAAAACCATTCGCTCGGATCGATACATGAGCTTGAGTCCAAATTCAGTCACGTCCATATTTGGAAGGGGTGTTGAGGAGTAAAAATCGCAGGATTCTTCAAAATCAATAAGTACGCAGTTGTATAACATATCCAAAAAAAATGTCAACTTCCGAGCACAACAGCGGAGGGAGGGGGGCGATGTGCGGGAGAAACAAACTCAAAAAATAATAAAAACAGACAACAAACAATATTTCGGGGTTGTGAAATAATGCAATGAGGCTGAGCCCCCCAAACGGCACATCTAAGACATACACTAAATCTGCATACCAAATTTCAACTAACTAGCTCAATTAGGAGGGAAGTTATGCAGGGCTGTGAGAAGGTTTAATGAGGCTGAAAAATCAAGACCCCCCCCCCCCAAACACACCTAAGACCCGTAATCAATCTACATTCCGATTTTCAACTTTCTAGTACAATTTGGATCAGAGCTGTGTGAGGAACAAATTGAAAAAATAAGTAAAATCGACCGAAAAACTACACTTTCGGGGCTGTGAGGGGTTGTAATGAAGTTTAAAAGTTAAAACTCCCAAACGGCACAAGTATGGCTTACCACATACCAAATTTAAACTTCTTAGCTCAATTTCGAGGGAAAATACGGGACGTACAGCCCTTTTTTCAAGGTCAAATACGGAGTTTAAAAAACCCTCACATCTCCCCTCCCAATTGACGTAGGAGGCTGATTTCTGAATATGTTACACAATTTTGAATTGTCTATCGATTGACTCAAGAAGGAACAATTTTTGCGATTTGACTCCGAGGTCATCCCCATTCCAGAATATCAAATCAGTCACCAATCGAAGCCTGTTGCCCAAATTTGATCGATTTTGGTCGGTATCGAGCTGAGTAAATGATTTTTAGTTTCGGAAAAAAAAGTAATGTGAAATAAAAATCTAACATGGTCAAAAATGGTCGCAGTGGTGTGCTAAGACCTCAACACAGATTTTGTTGATATTCTCACCCCCTCCCTCATCCGTCGTGAATCGATAAACCGCAATAGTCTGGTTTTCATTGACAATTTGACGTAGAAAATCAGGCTAATTAGCTTCCTACGTCAATTTGAGAGACGATATGACGTTTTCCCTCTCTCTGTGACCTTGAAAACGGGCAAATCTGCAATCACTACCCACTTCCGATTGGGGCTAGTGAGCCAAGTATGTGCTTGTAGGTTTGGTAGATCCATTAAACGTTTTTTTAGTGGCGTTTCGACTTTTAAGCTCCATTGTACCTCATAAGAATTTCAAAAAATCTGTTTTTTCGTAGGTTTTGCCATTTTTTGAGCATGTTGATTGGTATGTAGCTCGACGGATCTTTTGTATACTCATATCATCGATTAAGAAGCATTTCAGAGGCCTGCTTTTCTTCATTCCATGAATGGAGGAATTCGCGTAACTTCAACAACATTTAATACAAATATGACTGAAAAAGCATTGCAACACGATGGCTACTCATATTTTCTATTGAAAATTCCACCCTAATCTAGGCATTCCAAACGAATATTTTCAAGAATTAAAAATAAATGTGTAGTTTTATTTGTCTTTTCACAGAAATGTAGACTTGTGACGAGTAAAGTAGGCGCCATTCACTGGCATAAAAATTACCAGTCACCAGGAGGGTGCCCAGTTAAAATCTCAAAGCATCAAAAAAAACGAAAAATATTGCTCAATTTAATATTATTCTTTGATGGCACGATACAATGGAAAATTTTAATTAGCATTGAATGTTCTATCGTTGTACTGTATTTAACCATACACCATATGGTGAACAATCATAACGAAATTTTCAGCGATTTACCGAAAACCAATCGCAATAAATTCGCATATGTGTGCAATTATCTAGAAAAAAATTCATACGTCGTACACACTTTACACAATTTCGAGAAAAAAAAATTCCCAGACACACGAGCATATAAGACGTCAGAACCTATACGTGTACTTGTATTTTAACGTTGCTTTCTCATTTGCCATCGATGAACGAAGCAAATGGAATCGTTAACGATGCGTTTAAATTCGATACATTTTTTAGTTTTGTTGAATTTAGCATACGCTGCAGAGAATGATTGTGTGAGGATGAGATTTATACCATACCAAGCCGACGATGATCATCATCAACGCGAAGCACAAATAAAAATGGAACAGGAATTAACTTGGAGTTCGTTCTGTAAGTTGTAAATTTCGTAATTCTTAACTTTGTTTTGTTATACTATGTATTTGATCAAATCAAAAATTTTTAATTCGACACTTTGCTTTATCTACACAATTTTCAAGGGCATAATTTATTTAGATGGACATCAAAAGGTTATTCTTTGCAAGCAGATGGAATATCGATAAATCTTTGTAAATGCCTTTTATCAAAGCTAACCAGTCTTCCTTTTTCAAAATTTGACCACATCTCAGTTCAGTCAGTTAACATAGCTGCAAAATTGAACGAATTCACATACTACGGCTTACCGGTGATTAAATGCCTAAATAGTGGCACCAATATCAAATACATGATAATGAAAGCAAACAAAGGCAGATTTCGTTCCCTTAACGTATACGATATGTACGTGTTACATGAAGGAACTAAGCAATTTGAATATTTTTGCGATGGCATTTTGAAAGATGCGGAAATAGATAAATTTAGACCACCGATACAAATGCTTCCTTTAAAGTGAAGTTTTTATATTTCTGTGCGTAAACTTAAACAATTAAAATGCTTTCATCTCAAGACATTTTTACACGAAAATAAAGGTTTTATTTTTCTTGTTCAAAAAAAAAAAAAAATCAGTTTTTACCCAAAGATCTGATACTTTCTCGGTATTCACATACCCTGTTTCACCCGAAGAGGAAGGGTTACGAAAGCTGCAACCCTGCCCTTCCTCAGTTACAGCAGTAAAAAAAAAATCCAAAAATACTTGGAGTATCAAAAACTTTTTACCTTCCCAAATCTGCCTAGTCGGAATTTTTAACATTTTACCTTCATAAAACTCAAAAAAATTGAAATGGTTTAGATAGAGAAATTGTAAATTTCAAACGTGTCATACATGTATTTTGTCATGATTAATGAGCCTTCCTCGAGACAGGCTCGTGGGTACAGTACAAAAATGTTCCGAGCCCTTTAGACTTAACCAAATCTAAATTATGGAAGTGAAATCAGTTGCATAAGAAGATTTTGTTTATTTTCTACGACAAATTGTCAATGAAAACCAGCCTATTACAGATCGTCAACCTACGTCGGATGAGGGGGAAGGCGAGAGGAAGATATTACAGTGAGCAGCTGAAACCCACACAAGTCACGTCTAGGATCCCTATACCAAATTTCAACTTCCTCGCTCGATTTGGAGGGGAGATAAGCGTGGAACAAACTCCAAAAATTTCAAAAACCTATCAAAATACTACATTTTAGGAGTTGTGAGAGGATGAAATGCGATTGAAAACTCGAAACCCCCAAAAGGATTTTCTTGGCCGGTTACTAAAGGTATATTATACATGCCCAACTTCAACCCCCCCCCACTCAATTCGGTGACAATATATGCTCGGCACAATAATTTCGCAAGGTCAAAAAGGAGGGTTTAAAAACGAACAATTTTTGCTATTTTAGCTCCTCAGCACCCCCTCCCCCAAATTTGGGTATGACTGAATTTTGACGCAAGGTCATCCGCACTCAAAAATATTAAATTTACCGCGAGTCTAAGCCTACTGCCCAAAATTAACCGATTTTGTTCGGTATTGAGCCAAGCAAGTGATTTTTAGCTTCGGGGAAAAATGTAAAAATAAACGGAATAAATTTCTAACATAGCAACAAATGGTCTCAATGGTCTCCTAGGACCCTAAAACGCATATCGTTGATACTCCAGCCGTAGGTCAATATTCTGTGACAGTTCGGTTCTCATTGATAATAGGACACAAAAAATCAGAATCAGCCTCCTAAGTCGATTAAAAAAGATGATATAGAGGTTTTCTTACCCTGATTTGCTATGTCTTATTGTCAATAAAAACAATACCATTATGATGGATGGGCGGGTGGAGAGGGGGGGAGGGGGATACCCACAAAATCCGTTTTGTGGTCGTAAAAGACCAATATAATCACGTTGGTACACGTCACCAGATATATATTATTAATGCTTTTTTATTAGCGCCGACTAAAATCATTTAATCGGCTTGATAGCGACCAAAATCGATAAAATTTGGGAAACAGACTTTGATTGGAGGCGGATTTGATACTGTGGAGTGAGATTAACTTCGGGTAAAAATTCAGTTATGCTCAAATTTGGGGGAGGGGGTGCTGAGGGACTAAAATTGCAAAAATTGTACTTCTTTGAGCCAATCGATACAGAATCCAAAATTGTATAACATATTCAAAAATTAGCTTCCTAGGTCAATTAGGAAGAGAGATATGAGGTTTTTTTTATCTTTTTGACCTTGAAAAATGGCTGTTTCTCCCCTTTCTCCCTCCAAATTGAGCTAGGAAGTTGAAATTTGGTAAGTATATTTTGTAGGGATCCTAGATGTGCTTTTTAAGGGTCTAGACTTTTCATGATCATTTTTTTATTCAACCTTGAAAAAAGGCCATTCCTCGCATATCTTCCCTCTAAATTGATGTAGGAGTTTGGAATATAATAATAGAAAAATTGACGTATCTTCAATATTTTACAAAAATCAGGCTGAAAAAAAAATGCATTGCATTGTGTGTTTTTTTTTTTAATATTTTAAAAACATTTTCCTAAATTTATTGGAAAAATATTCGTTAAGAAATGTGAGAGCAAAGGAAGGACAAAATTTAAAAAAATGTTCAATTATTTTACTGAATTCTCTATTATTAGACGACCCTTCGGCCCGTTCCGAAATTCGCGACCAAACGCAATTCGTTCTATTACCTCTCGTTCTTTAGGTCAGGTTGAAGGTTGCCTAAAACAATACGAGTAATCGGGACAAATATCTTCAGAACAAGTTGGAGAATATAAAAATGGTGTTTGAAAGAAGCGAAAGGGCATAACAAGCTTAAAAAAATAATGAAAAACTTCAGCTCATGAAGCTAGTCGCGTTAATAACAAATTAAATGTTTTTTTTTTAAACCAAGAACTACTCGATTTAAAATTATTACGCATTTCTTTGGCGAGGGTATCACATAAATTCGTTACTAAAATCGATAACCTCTGCATTTTATTTTTCAAAAAATTCCAAACACGTCAATATTTAAATTGCATTAGCAAGATTTACGTTTTACTCAAACCAAACCCCCAAAATATACGAATTTCCTGTCATCCAACCTTCGTATACGACAATCGGAAGTACCCATCGTCTGGAGCTGATATTAATCAAAAACTCGATTTCATGGCGTGGATAATCGTTTCAAGATCGATATCTCTTATAGTTGGTACAGCTTCTCAAAAAATCCGATACGACAAAGGTATGAAATTCGTGACGATCGATGGTCATCCTATGTAGGTTATGTTGACAACGGTTCTGCTTGAACAGGAAGATGGTGAATGGTAAGAAACGGGCGGAAATACGAGAAAAAACAATTAACTCTAGTGGTCTTCGTCTTTGTTTGTGATCGGACAACGACAGCGATGCGTAGGACTATCATCTTCAAAATAAGTATAACATCAATCTATTCACACAATATTCGAAGAATTATTTCATTGTGGTACTAAATATAATATAGATAGATAGATAGATAGATACCTGCATGCAATATATGGAAAAAAAAATGATAGGATGAGATTGGCGTAAAATTAACGTATCAAAGAGACACACAGTGTACCAACCTATACCTATATCAATGATGCTGAAGCATATAAAAAGGGTCATTTACAAACACCTTGGTTCCCATAGATTTTGGCATGTATTGGCCATCGCAAGAACTCATTACTATCGTATTACACGCTTTAAATAGCATATATACGTAATAGTAAATTTGACGTAGATGTGTGTATCACCGTTACTCATGTATTTTGAGTGTTCTGCTCGCCAACAAATGTACCACATATGCACACCCATCATATATATATATATATACCTACGATACGAGTGTATCAAATCAAATCAAATCAGCACAATACACGGTAGGGGAACCAGTTCCACTTTACCACGCAACGAAAAAAAAAACCACGGCCTATGATGTCATCGAAATTCAAAAAAAAAAAAAAAAAAACCCCGGCCTATAATGTCATCGAAATTAAAAAAAAAAAAAAAAAAAAGACTCGATATATCAAAGCGAGCAACTTGCGAGGTTTTCGCATTTTTATATATTTTCTCAAGCTGTAAAAAAAAAATCGAGTCCGAATGCTTCAAACGTTTGGTATTTTTATTCGGTCGATTAAAAGTAAAACATCAAGATCAAATACTACATCGAGATATCCGAACCGAGTTTCTTTCGAATTACTGCAGTGGTAGTGCGATAAAAAGATGAGTATTCGAACCAGTTTTCTCTGCAACGATATGCACGCAAAACTGAAAGTGACGTTGACTTCGAAAAGGTACATGAAGTACAAGGTTGTCACCGCGAGATGTCAAAAGAGTCATTTAGTATTTTAACTTATTGGCCATGCCAATGTTGAAGTCGTCGACTCCATTCCAGGCAGGTAGGCAGATATCGTAAGTATACGAAATTGAAAGCACCATAAACAGACAATTTATCAACATTTCCGTTTCGTAAGTGCGAGTACTACAAGTACCTATATTAAACCGGATATAGTACTTGGCGAAATGGCGAAGAAATAAAGATAATACGTTAGATTGATTAGTACGAGCTATTTTGTATTCGATGGTCGATAATGATGACCGTTGTAGATCCGCAACCGGTTCGATTTGCTAAGTAATGGTATAACCTACACATTGTAATATTCACGTACTTAGTAGGGTTAATCTTATCACCCAACAATACAATTTCAAAGAGAAGCTTTAATTTATTGGAAGCTCTGTACCTAGCATTTACTCAATATTTTGTTATTTTGAAAAATTTTTAATAGGTACAAATTAAAGGTTCAAAAATCATTAATATTTAAAGTTTCCAGCAAAGTTCCAATCTAATGCCCTGCTTCTTCGGACATATTTATCGAAATCCATAAAAAATTATAAAAATACAATATTACGAGCAGTTAAATTCTATTTATTAAAAAAAAAAAGAAAAAAAAATGAATTAGGGATAGTAAATAAAGAGTACCCTGGTACAGGGGAGGGGGAGGGTCATCACTCGATAAACCATTGAGAAATGCTTGAATGCAGAAAGAATTTGGTTTGATATATCATGAAGCTCCCCCAAAACGTTTATAATTTTCGTTCGAAAAATTTTTCAATAAAGGTCAAGGAAATAAAAAATGAAGATATTACGTATAAATTTAGGGGACAGTTCTGAGAAAAATACCACATGAGAAAAAATTACCTCAACATAATTCTCGTTCATTATGCATTCCAGATTATTAATCGACCATGAATATTATTAAAAATTTTTGTTCAATTGAAATCAATCATACTTGTACGAAAAAATCTGGTTTTGAAGAGAGAGAAAAAGAGAGGGTTTTATTATGCCAGAGTACTCGATTTAAGAATAATTTACTTCAAGTACAGGAATTTCATTCCCCCTCCTCTTCACTCAATTTACCTATACACCAAGTAATGATTATAGAGCTATGTTACAAGCCATTTCATTCAGCCATTCGAACACGGACAAATTTTTTTGAATACCCCCTTCCCTCACCCCTCGTCATTAAATGTTTTGTTGCGTATGTTAAATATCATATAAACCAGAAAATTTGATGAACTTTACCAAAATTATAGGAAAATGATCGAGGAGTGACAAAAATTGTTGCGGAAAAAACTTACAATTCATTTAGATGATATGAAAATTACTTACAACTTCCACAAATACCTAAAGGACCACAAAATTTCCGTTTATGAGTAAAAAACCTTGATATTTGTGGAAAATGGAGTGGCAAAAATGAGTTTAAAATATAAAAATATTGAAATTAAAAAAAAATTTATAACTAAAAAATGTTCACTTCATCAAAAAAAAAAAAATCTTAGAAAAATATAGGGATTATGAGAAACTTAACAACGGTGGGAGAGGAGGTTGATTTTGGAGTGACTCGTCAATTCCTCCGAAATATACATCCATAAGCATTAATAAATCTACATGCCAAATTTCAACCATTCAACTCAATTAACAAGAGAGGAGGTGGGCAAAGAGCAAATTCGAGAAATGGTAAAAATCGCTTACTTATTTTAGATTGAAAGGCGGGGGAAGGGGGTTATTCGAAGGAAAAAACTCAAACAATCAGGAAAACCGAGCAAAAAATTACATTTTTGGGTCTGCGAGAGGGTTCAATGAGATTGAAAAGTCTAAACTCCCAGAAGGCACATTCAGGACTCCTACTCAACCTACATACCAAATTTCAACTTCTCAGCCTAATTTCGAAGGGAGTTATACAAGGAACTAACTCAAAACATAAGAAAATCCGCACAAAAAACTACATTTTCAGAGCTGTGAGGGTTGTAATGGATTTGAAGATCGAAAACTCCAAAAGATACATTTATGGCCCTTAGTAAGTTTTCACACCAAATTTGCATTCCACAGCTCAATATGGAGAGGAAATAGGGAAGGAACAGCCCTTTTTCAAGGTCAAAAAGGAGAAACCCTTAATATTTTCCCCTCCTAATTGATCTAGAAAGCTGATTTTTGGATATGTTGTACAACTTTGCACTGTTTACCGATTAGACTTAGACAGGAACAATTTTTATGATTTTAGCCTGTCAACAACCCTTCCCCCAAATTTAAACACAACTGAATTTTGACTCGAGGTCATCCCTACTCCAGAATATCAAATGGCCTACCAATCGAAGTGTATTCCTCAAATTTGATCGATTTTAGTCGGTATCGAGCTGAGAAAATAATTTTATAGACAAGACGAAAAAATAAATAAATATTTGACAAGACTGAAAACGGTCGCAGTGATCTTCTAGGACCCCAAAAACACCCCCCCCCCCATTAGCCATATGTTGATAGACTGTAATAGCCTGGGTTTCATTGAAAATATGATATAGAAAATCAGACTAATAAATATCTGATGACATGCACCAATGTGATTTTAAAAATCTTTTAATACTCTAAAACGGATTTTATTGTTACTACTTTCACCCAATTTTTCTTGAAATTTACTGAAATGTAGAGAAATGTACCTTTTGTTAACTGAAAATGTAAGTTTTTCGAAAACTTAACTTTTGGTGGCTTAGACATTTACACAAAGTCAACATTTCAATTGATACAACAATAATATGTATAATATGGACTTCAATTTTTTCCAACACAAAATTTTTTTGGTAAAGTGGACGGGAGGGCTTCAATATTGTTTTTTACTACAATAAGTTTTCACTCTGACTAGTAATCAATTATATCAACATTCAATGTAAAATTGGAAAAACTAGATCTGTCACGAGGGAATTTTTCCAATGGTATTAAAAATATTTATCAGCTCTCAAACCGTAACTTTTGTTCGAAAAATTCATTATTAAAAGTCACAGATGCCACAAGCACAAAAATTGAGAACTTAAAACAAAATGTAGGACGTTGCAAAAATGGATCGTACAGAATTAAAAGAGAAAATTAGGGAAAAAAAAATTATAAGTCAGACATCCACAAACGCATTACATCGACCACACGTTTTAAAGCAGGCCAACATCAGTAATAAAACTGCTTTTAAGCCTGGAATCGTACAGAAGCCCCTTTATTTCGTACGTACAATGCGAGTAAATATTACAGATGGAAGTAGGTACGTGCAGTACGTATTGTGGGCACCTATCCTAATCGTAATGCGGAAATTAAAAATAATTTATACCGCTATTAACGCCATTCTTAATGGATGTAAATCACGATCTATGACCAAGAGTAGTACATAAAACCCATCATCGAATCGTGTTTTCGTACCTATATAGATAAGCTATCGAAATCTAATTTTCTAATCCTTCGTATAGCGAAGTAAAGATACAGGTAGTGGTAGTGGTAGTTCGCCTTGAAACCTATAAGACGCCTTTAAGTCGTACACACCTGGATACACAGACCACTATACATCTCGTATACATACACACTCGTGGTGGATACACGCCAAGAGAGGAGACTGTTCACCTGGATCATGAAATCGCGCGCTTGTGCCTTTACACAAAATGGCCGACGAGCAACGTTGCCTTCGTTGTCGTCTACCTGGACTGGTTTTCTACGATATACTACTACGATGGATGCACGCTGAGCCAACAACAACAAGTTGTAAGAGTATATAGTTGGAGAAGCTGAACGCGACATCGTAGATGGTAGAACGATGGTTTTTTTTTTTCCTTAGTTCATGGCCAGTTCCAGTACCCGTAGTACATTAGAAGATGTGCTTATAACGAGGAAAATGGCGCGCTCGCTATCAGAACCGCTTTTTTTCTTCTCCAGCTTCTGCTCCGCCACGCCACTTCTTTATCATCATCCACAGTCTGTATACATACACACAAGACAGACCATCTTCAGCATAAACAATAGCCCAATAGGTTTGCATTTTAAAGACTTGTATCCGTCCGGCCGGCCGGCCGTGGCCGGCGTATGGTCAGTACTCGACACAGAGAGAGATAGAGAAGACGACCAGACGCGGTATACTTTAATGATGGCGCTTCGACCGCCGATTGTAAGTACCGGTGCCGTGTATTCTTTTAATTCTGCATGCCGCATCTTATTCCATCCCGTCCGGAATAATTAAATGCGAAATACGATAATTGACTTCGTTTACGGCGCAGCTAGCTACTTCGCGTATCAATTGCTGGCCTAGGAGCGGACGAGTTTTCGCCTATGGTACATTGTTTTTCTATAATTGGAACGTAACCGAGAATAAACGTCGAGATGACGTAATTTTAAAATATTCTCTTACTAAATCATCTCTTGACCCATGCGAAACGCCAGTCCGTTAAAACCATCAGCGTCACCGCCATCTCCAGGCTCTGGCGTTATTGCTTTCGCTATGCTAAAATATCGCCAATCATTTGTAGCTACGTTGCAATTTCCTCCTTTTTAACGATACGATGCGACACATCTCTATCTAGCTAGCAGGCCATAGGCCATTGCGTATCGTTCGTCATCGTTTCTTCACTTTTTTTCTCGATCGTGTCGCCGAAACAATGATATATTTTCAATAAAACATCGCTATGCATTTCCGAATCATCTTTGGACATTCTTTATTCGAATGATGGGCTGGCGATGATTAAATTGGGCTCGTGTTACGAGGTCATTCCGTTCGTCGTCGATGATAAAATATTCGGTCATCGTTGGATGTTGGATAGTTTGATACAAATTCCAAGAATTCGACGTAATACGAATTTTTTCAAGTTTCTTAGCATCTTGATAAATTGAATATGGAACGGAGTCAATTGAGTGTTTCACAAAAGTCTGATTTCTTTTTTGTATAAGTGATTATTTGTTATGAACTTTTTAGAAAAAAAAAAAGCAGTTTATTGAATTTTATATAAATGTCGATGGCGTAGCTAGAAGTGTCTCAAGGGGAAGGCGAGGTGAGGCAAAATTTCATTTTTAAAATGGAAATGATATAAAAAATCACAGTTTATCTGCGTCTGAACTCACAGTGTAGTATAATGTGTTCATTAAAATGAAAATCAGCGAGGTTCAACTCCCAAGTTTATTCTGATCCACCATTTGTAAGACAACACCAAACTGATATAGTTTTGGGTACATAGAAAAGTGGATTTATTTAGCCATGTTTATAAACAGTTCAAATTAATTTGATCCTTTTGTAAAGTAATCAACAGAATATGTTTTGTATGCTACAATTTGCGTCATCCTGGTTAAAAATCCTTACATGTTCAATTAGTCAGTGTTGAAGTGACTCCTCAGGGGTCTAGTGTTCGAGCTTCTACACTTCAATAGATATTGAAAACTTCTTATGCATAAATTTCGAAACAATGTTATATTGTGAGTCGTGGATTGGCCAAATGTTGCCAAATCAAATTTTTATTCAATTCCAGACTGTGTAGAAATTATGCTTTTTGATGTCAAAAACGAAACAAAAAAATGCTAAAAATGCTAAAATAGGTTTTTTCCCGATTTTCAAGTCATATTTAGCAGTCTACATTGAAATTTTGTAAAAAATTTTCATTTTTTCCAACAATTTAAAAATTTTAATTATGCCAAACGCCCGAGAAAAGAAAAGCCAACAATTATGCCAACTTTTTTTTTCTCTTTTTAATGTGAATATATTGATAAAAAAATATATCAAAATTCCAGATAAATTATTCATTTATCATTTATTCAACACAACACCTACCAAATTGAAAAAATGATAATCAGTAGTAAGAGTTGAAAGGGTTCAATGGGGCTAAAAAGTCGAGATCCCTAAAAGGCAGATCTAGAAACCTTACTAAATCTACTTACCAAATTTCAACTTCCTAGCTTAATTTGAAGGGGAGTTATGTGAGGAATAAACTCAAAAATTACGAAAAACATACTAAAAACCACATTTTTGGGACTGTGAGGAGCTGCAATGAGGCTGAAAAGTTAAAATCCCCGAAAGGCACATCTATGGCCCCTAATAAGTCCGCATACCAAATTAGAACTTCGTTAGCTCGATTTGGAGAGGAGATAGGGGAGGAACAGCCTTTTTTCCAGGTGAAAAAGGGGAAATCCTCATATCTCCTCTTTTAATTAACCAAGGAGGCTGATTTATGGATATGTTATACCTTTTTAGATGTTCTATAGATCTGCTCGAAGAAGAACAATTTTTACGATTTTAGCCCCTTAGCACTCCCTCCTCAAAATTTGGGCATAGCTGAATTTTGATCCAAGGTCATTTCCACTTATATGTATCCAATCAGCCATCAAACTGAGCATATTGATCGAATTGTAGCGATTTTGGTTTGTATTGAGCGGAGTAAATGATTTTAGTCTTAGAGAGGGGGACTAATAAATGAATATCTGACATGGTCAGAAGTGGTCGTAATGGTCTTCAAGGACTCCAAACTGTATTTTGTTGATATTCCCCCCCCCTCCACTCCCATTCATCCACCGTGAGTCGATAGACCGTAATAGCCTGGTTTTCATTGACAATATAGTAGAGAAAAATATAAAAACACATGACTTTACACATGCATAAAAATTAAAAAACAAATCGTATTAATTTTTACACTCTCCGCATTCTCACAAAAAAACTTCCCAATTTCCCTCGCTTTCCATTAAGAATTTCAGAAATTATGCTAAATTTTCATCAACATCCTAAAACAAATATGTTTTAATGCTAAAAATGCTAAGTGTCAAAAGCATTTTTTTGTACGCCAAATACCTTGGCATGATGCTAAATCTAACACAAATTATACCATTTGGCTATACTGACAGCAATATTTGACAGCAGAAAAATCTGGGAGTTTGTAATCTATTCCTCGTATGTAAATATACAATCTATGGAGAAGATTATCTCTGGTCTAACAGGTAATGGAATCATCTCTTGTCTGACAAGAAGAAAATTTTTTAAATCAAAATCTCAAAAAAACTTTACATCCTTTCTCCTTTGTCAGCATTTGTTTCCAATAGTAATTAAATTTTCAGTTCGATCGATCAATTTTTCAGACCACATTTAGCCATGCCAAATATTAATTTTAATTTGTTAAACTTTATTTTTACAGAAACTCAAAATTTAGTCATGCCCAATGTGAGGAGAGTAGAGGGTGCAAAATCACAAAAAATTTTCATTCTAATACCAATTGATGGCGAATTAAAAGTTTTAATTCGGAAAGAGGATTCGCGTTTTTGACTCCGAAAAAAAAAAACCATTTCTCGCAAATCTGCCCTCCGAATTGAGCTCCCGGAGTTGAAATTTGGTTCGTAGATTCAATATGCGTTCTAGATTTGTGTTTCGACGATTTCGACTTCGCAGTATCATACTCCTATTGCATCCCCTCATGGCCCCAAAAAAGAATTTTTTTTTAGTCGATTTTTCTCATTTTTTGAACTTTTCCTTCTTATTTCTCCTATCCAAATTGAGGTAGGAGGTTGAAGTTTGTAATGCAGATTCAGTACAGTTGCTAGATGTGTCGTTTAGGCCTTTTGAATTTTTCAGTAGTCATTTTTGCAGTCTATTTAATTTGTTACTTTATACTAAACTTTACAAAATATAAATAATAAAATCCGATAAAATTTTATATTAATTTATCAGTCAATTTTATAAAATTAAACTCGTATACAGACCCTAAAGACACGCGAATTCATACCAATTTACCAGACATCCTGTCTATCAATCAAGGGTTAAAAATTCCAACTATTTCATACCGAACCGAAGCGACTCGCATTTCACAAAAGATTTGTCCTCTTAAACCATACCTACATCGAAAACCTATTTAGACATTTCCAAATACACCGTTAAACCTGTCATTTTCATTCATTCGTACCTCATTATCAACTATACTCGTAGAGACTACCGTTAATAAGTAAATCGAAAACAAAAAATATAGGTACCTCTACGTAGCTGCGTATAAAAGTCAACATCTCGTAAATCACATCGATTGCAGACCAAATATATTTTCGTATAACGACACCGATCATTAGCCGAAGGAAATTTATTCACATCCCGGCACACAGACTCCGGTCTACTTCATTGATCATTATTGTCAACACGATGAAAGATATCTTACCATAAGTTAGGTAGGTATACCCGCTGACATCGAAACTAGATCACTACTCCTCTCTTTGAGAAAGGTCTTAGATCAGTGATTTTTCCTCATTAATCACGTTATCAGATCTGTCTACGCATAAACGTGCATTTTCAACGATCAATGCTGCAATCTAATCTTACGTACTCGTACATATAAACGTAAAATCTACGGTACAGTTTTCTAGATGCTGAGCTCGCTAGGTAGGTACATAACGTTTAAGTTGTAATATCTTCTTTTATTGGCGCAACCAAATTATATGTACTATCAATCGATACGATGGCGATAGTTGCAACTTTCGCAAACCAAGTGTATCTTATACCTGTACATTAGAATTTCATCAGGTATTACCTATACCGATCGCTTCTAGGTACGAGTAGGTCTAGAAGTACCTGTAGTACACTTTATACTGCATAGCGATTAACATTAAAAGCGTAATTATCGGCGAGTAATTATGTTCCAAGAAGATATAGCCTGAGAGGTAAACATTACGGTACAGGTTCGTTTAATAATTAGCTTTTATTGTAGATGAAATTAGTTTTTCCAATAACAATACCTCTGTGTTCGTCGACGTCATACAGGCAAGTTACTCGTAGCTGTTTTGTACTCGTGTACAAGTACTTTCATATTATACTTACGAGTATATATGGCAGGTAAGTACGTAAGTGTACAAAAATATTAGAAGCTTCCTATGTACAGTACTAATAATACAAAGAATATCTCCAGCAGGGAGATTTCTATACCTAGTACCAAAGTGTACTCCTCGAATAAGAGGGGAAATTAAACCGAAGTAATTAATATTATACATGAAATAATCAGCTATGCTGAAATCTATTTAGTATATAGGTGACTGGTACGAGAAAAAAAAAGTATCTTTTCGTCACGCAAATGAAAATTCAAGTTATTTGAATTTTAAACAATTCTACAGCTACTCGTAATACGAACCTATTTTCAACATATTTTATCCTGTATCATATCCTCAGTATATTTCTGTTCGTTCGCTGATCTTACGATCGAATCATTTCGATCTAGATCTTTGTTCTATCTCGCGCAGTGTATATATACGAGCAGCATCCAATCATCGTGTGGCTTGTCCGATGTATCCAATCTGTTTTCATTTTTCATTGTGGTCTGCCGCGTGATACGGTTCCCTGCTGCAGTCACGATTAACGTATTTTTTATTCCACCACAGCCACAGCCTCCAAGTCTCGTATACCTACAGCTATTATCTTGCACGTCCGTCGGACACGAGATTTTTATATTCTTCTTCTCTCTCCCTCTCTCTCTCTCTCACTGGCTTGCCTTCCTGTATGCACGCGTTTCATAAAATAAAAATAATCCAGTTTTGTCATTGCTCGCTTGCGCCGCTATATACCATAGCCATAGAGTATAGATAATAAATCTGCCAAGTATGGAATTGTCCACTAAACCGTGTCCGTATGGAATATGGATCTAGGCTCTATTTTTATGGTTTCAAATATAATTACATCAGCGAATCGACTTATTTGTATCACGATCGCAGTACCATTAAAAATCAACTCGTAAGTACCTGGTAAGTCTACCTCTACATATATACAGAGGTAGGCATATTTTTCACGTCCACATACATAAAAATAAACTACATACATGCAAGTACTAATATGATTAAGTAGATACATGACACAGATTTTTCGGGCCACAGGGCGGGTATTAATCAGCATGATATCGAATCTCGTCAATCCTCTACGGCGGACATTTAGATTCGACTCGTCAATAGGTACACATACTCCATACGTGCACCGTACCCTCTACCTATGTTCGCATCAATTAATACAACTCGTTAAAAAAATTCCAATTCTCGCGTCTCACGATCGATAGTCTGGTACTTAATTATCATATACCTGACAACGCCTATCTCGCGTATGCCAACCTCGAAGCTCAATCGTCGACTTACACGTTATAAAAAGTACCTAGATAACCGTAGTACGTACTTACGAGAATACAAATAAGTAATGGTATCTAAATTTTATGCAAGTTCATACTGCATCTTTATAATATACATATGTGATACATCTATTGCGATTTAAATACTGCAACAGAGTGGCTGTCTAGGTTTGAAGGTAACACAATATACATAATATGCGGCTTAATTTGCCACTTTAAAGCTTACGTATTGAGAGTTTTTTGAGTACCACTGTGATGTACGCGTCGAGAAAGCTGCCTATTTAATGCCTCTCGTGAGAAATAGGTAAGGTAACCGAACAACCAGTTGTTCCCATTTGTGGTACACGAAAAAGTTTCACTGTTGCTGAATCGTGAATACGATGAGGTTTTTTTCTTTCTAGTTTCGTGTTGTTTTTTTTTCGCTTCTTATTTTTTTCAAAGTAAATACATGTAATACCCGGCTACCTAGAGACCTACGTATCGTATTCGAAAGATATTGTCAACGTGAAATTAAGTGAAATTTAACCAAAGTATGTACTTGAAAATAAGAACACAAAAAAATTAATGCATTGCAGAACTACTCGATTTTTAGGCTGATTTTCTCTGTCACATTGTTAAGGGAAACCGGCTATTACGGTCTAATGATCTACACAATCGAAGCGAGACGGAGAAGAGGGGTAAACAAAATCCATTTCGGGTATCAGAAGATCGATGAAACCATTTTTTGGACACGTTTACCTTTTTCTCGTTTTTTTCGCCAAAATCTACAATCCTCTACTCACCTCCATATCGATCAAATTCAGCCAGTATGCTTAGACTGGTGACAGATTAGATGTATATCTATAAGTGGGGATGGCTTTGAACGAAAATTTAATGGTGTCCAAAATTTAAGAAGGGGGTAAAGAGGGACAAAAATTGTTTAAATCATTAGTTTCCAAGCCAATTGTTAGAGAATCAGAAGTTGTACATATACATCATATCCCAATGAAGCTTATTACATCAGACCTTTTGAAAAACTACCCTTCTAAGCCTCGTTTCCCATCAGTTAAGCTAGTCAGCTGAAATTCGGTACGTATAGGGTTTCTAGTAGTGATTTTTGGAAGTTCCGATTTTTCAGCCTGATTGCATTACCTGACTACTCCTAAATGACGAATTTAGTGTCGGGTTTTTTATAATTTTCCTACTTGGTTGCTCTCTCAAGATTCCTCCCCCCCCCCCCCCCGCCAATTAAGCTAGGATAGGCGAGGTACAATACAGTTTCTAAGCGTAAAGAATAGTTAAAAACAGAGTAAATAGTACATATTTTTCATTTGAGCTGATTTGGAATCCTCAGTCAGACTAGAAGTTTTTTGCTGATGGTATGTAACGAGCATTTATTAAATTGTAATCGAAAAAGTGATAACATTTACACACATATATCTCTTTGAATTTTTCGAAGGACAACAAAAAATTACTGAAGAATGTTTGTATAAACACAACAACAGGTATACAAATGAAAAAATAAGGACAGATGAATACAATGCTATAGAGGAAAATTAATAGAATAGAAATCAACTGTAAGCTTTATAGTTGAATGTATAATAGTGAAAAAAAAACACGAATTATTGAATACAAAGTATATAGAATAAAGGAAAACATAATTTTGACAACAATTTGGAAAATAAGCTAGCCAAATGTCATTGTAAAACAATGAATTTTTTGAATCTACCCACAGCCAAATATTTATGAAGGACCAGAAAAATAAAATTAATAATTTTTATTCATATTTTTTTTTTTAAATTAAAAGGGTAAATTTGACCGTTGCACTTACAAGAAGTAAAATGTGATAAAATGGCATTTTCAACCAAATTGAAAAATAGTAATATGTAAGATTGAGTAGGAACTATCAAAAAACCAACAACAACAATGCAAAGCGTATCTTTTTCAGCCAGATTTCCGCAAACTTAAGCTACACGTTAAATTTCAACTTTCCGAAGTGGGGGGGGGAGGAGGAGATACTAGGGGAAAATTTTAAAAACGCGAAAAACCGTTCAAAAGCTACTTTTTTCGGTCCGGAAAGCGTTGAAATGTTGCTAAAAAGTTGAAACGTTCAAAAGGCACACCCAGGATATCTACTAAATCTACAGGCTAAGTTTCACCTCCTGGTTCAATTTGGATGGGAGACATGGATGAAACTGACTTTTTATAAGTTCAAAAAAAGGAGAGTCCAACCCGCAGAAGTTTGAGGGGGATTTTTGGACATATTGAACAACTTTTGACTCTCTATTGACTGGCTCAAAAAAATAATAACTTTGCGATTTTAGCCCATTAGCTGCCCCTCCACCAATTTGGACCTTACACGAATTTTGACTCAAGATCATCCACACTCGTATATCTATCTAATCTGCTTCCAAATTACGCCTACTAGCAAAAGTTGAACGATTTCGGACCCTATAGAGTCCGATGAATAACTTCAGTCTTCTGGGAAAACAGTAATTAAATAAAATCATCGCGAATACTTTGATTTTCGTGAAATATTATAATTATGTGGATTTAAAAAAAAAACCATCACCCAATCAGTGGTAAGAGTGAGGCGGGGTGGGCTGGGGTGGGAGAGGTGATACAACGAGGCGAAAAAGTTGACACCACTAAAAGGCACATTTAAGATCCATACTAAATCTACACACCAAATTTCAACTTACTAGCTTAATTTGGAGGGGAGGGTATGCGAGGAATATATTTAAAAAATAAAAAACCGAAAAAAAACAATTCTTTCGGAGGTTGTGAGACAGTGCAATTAGACTGAAAAGTTGAGACCCTCAAAAGGCACATTTACGAACCCTACTAAAGCTACTTACCAAATTTCAACTTCTATGCTAAATTTAGAGGGGAATTACGCGAGGAACAAAAACAAAACATAAGAAAACCTGCCCAAAAAAAACAAATTTTTGGGATGTAAGGGGGTGCATTGAGTGTGAGAAGTCGAAACCGCCAAAATACACATTTAAGATCCCTATTAAGTCTACATACTACATAACAACTACCTAGCTTGATTTGAAGGAGAGATAGGGAAGGAACAGCCTTTTTTCCAAGGCCAAAAAAGAGAAAATCCCTCATATCTCCTCTTCTGATTAACCAAAGAGGCTGATTTTTGGATATGTTATGCCACTTTAGATTTTCTATCGATCTGCTCGAAGAAGAACACTTTTTACCATTTTGTCTCCCCAGCATCCCCTCTCCCAAATTTGGGCATAACTGAATTTTGATCTGAGGTCATCCCCACTCGAGAATATCAAATTCGCCGCCAATCGAAGCCTATTTCCCAAATTTGATCGATTTTGGTCGGTATCGAGCTGAACAAATAATTTCTAGTTTCGTGAGGTGGGGGGGGGATAAAAAATAAAAATAAATACCTGACATGGTCAGAAGTAGTCTTAATGGTCATCTAGGATCCAAAAACGGATTCGACTAGTCAGAGACTATGTTTCCAAAACACAATCAACAAGTAGAAAAAAAATTAACATTGAAAAAAAAATGAACAACACAGGCTACACCTTCTGGAAAGTAAATCAAACAACATGAACGTATTCTAGAACACACCAACGCAGGAAAAATATATTACCAACGCCAAATCCAACACCTTCGGTCGATGACCATACTCGTAACACACGAGTAGATATAAGTAAATGCCGAAAATATCGTTTGGCTTATCAAAACAAAACAAGCTTCCTCATTTAATTATACCATTCAGCGTCTAATTTTCCAACAACACTAGTCCTGGCAATTAAAACTGTACACGATAAACGTGTACATGTGTGGAAGAAAAACCTCACGAAGATCATTAGCTTAGGTCTAAATCGCATTTTAATTATAATTTAACATTTTTCCGCCCTTCTCCTCCTCTCTTCGAGTCTTTCTATATATTCACATCATCGTCGATGAAAATAGCTCCAATAATACAGAACGTAGAACCGTGAGATACATAAGTGTAACGCTTTTCTAAATATAATAAGTTAATTTTCTCGCCATATGAGTAAGTCTAAGTACCTAGGTACTATTATAATGGTATATTTTCAGGAAACCAGATAAAGAAGGGAGAAGTGTGTAAAGCAACAGAATCCACTTACGCAACAACATACGTATTCGCGTTTGATAAGTATACGTTCGTTTGTATTTGCTCATTGGACAATTAAAATTCAAGTTATATATGTGTACTTAAAATACAACACTTTTCCTTGAATTTTTATGCGAACTCCGAACGGTTTTTTTTTTCGGATTCGTATATCCAAGAATCACGATTATTTTGGCGCGAAGTACGAACGTATAAGTCGTATATCGAACGTCATAATCATCCCGGGGCAATGATTTCGTAAAAAAACGTGCCACCAGTACCGTACGAGGTCAACGAGTGCAAAGAGAGAAAAAAAAATCGAACAGTACTCTCCTATGGCACAGACATATACACCACAGATATATGGCAAAATCTGCAAAATGGCGGACGACAGACGCCTTCAATACTTTTCCAATACACATGGAGTGGTTTCTCGATAGGATACCTACATGATCGTGTTTTCACTGCCACTTATTAAAAACCTCAAGCTAGCTATATGGAAGGGTTCTACGAATCGCGCCAATAGCTCTGATGGAGTATTGATAATGCACTCGTATGACTCGTATCGGTTACTACAGTGTTGTTGTTGTCTTTTATGGATGTGTGCCACAGACGAGCCATTTATAATATGTACCTACATGTAGAAGGTAGAAGGTACGAGGTGCATACAATACAGGTTTGAATAATGTAAAGTAATAGTGCATGAAAATTTCAACGTTGTATTACTATACACAAGTCGTCGGTGCCAGGCACAATTCAAAAAAGTCTCAACGAAAGTTTTTTCCCCAATGTACTTTCAGAAGTGTTCTTTCTTTTTTTTTAATTTAAAAAGTTGTGCTTTACACCAATCTCCAAGCACACCTTCAAAGCCTAAGGTGATCGTATTTCATTTCAGTTACCTTATACTTTGTTAATCCAATTCGCCATTTTGGAAAACCACCCTTACCCGCACCAACCCTTGTTGTGCCTTTTTTTTCCCTTTCTGAAAACCAGGTCGTCACGTAAACTGAAAACCACTGCTCGATTATTATCTTAAGGTACTCTGACCTCGGTATACACGTACAAGAAACCGGTTCTGTATTAGAAAAGAGAGAAAAAAAAACCATTTTACAGCGCGACTATAGCCACAGATAGACGAGAATAATCGTAGTATACGTACATAAGAGTAGGTAAAAATATATATACAAGTACATCGCCTTGTCTTCTCCTTCGTTTCTATAGCAAGCTCTATCCATCTAGATATCTCGAGATAGGTAGAAAATGATCTAGTTGTGACGATGTTGTCGTCATTATTACTGTTTTTGTTGTTACTAGTGCTGGTACGATTACATAACCACGGTATGAATTTTAATTGGCGCTTGTCAATTGATTTATTTTATTTTTTGTTTCATAGTAAGTACATAGTACATACGTACTACGATGGTTGTAAAAAAAAATTACGTTCGAGGAGACCGCGATCGTACACTGCATTGGTTTCTTACCATTGGAGATAGGAGATTTACGGCTTCTTGTCTTCACTCTCGAAAAAGAAAACCGTTTAGCTATGCGATTTATTACGTGTTCGATACAGTTACGTTGATAATTCGCCCTTGGTTCGATTTTAAGTTTATGAAGTTTTTTCTTACGTCGAGTACTTACGTTGTTAGTATTGGTTGGTATCTGGTGTGGTATTGAGATTGTTCTTGTCATAAGTGACTTTCGTCGCTTCTTCAAATTACACACAGACACAGAACCACAGATTATGCAAAAGTTGAGAAAAATTACCCAGCTGCAGATGCATGATTAATGTACTGGTTGTAACTGTATATTGTAATTTTACGATGCGGGCTACTTCAGACTTATGATTAGCTAACCAGTTGCCAAAGGGTACTTTTTTTTTCTTCATTTTAGAAACCTAATGTTGGCGTAAGTTTTTCGAGAGTTATGCTTTATTTTCCTCACCGAAGGTAAATTACCTCTTGCGGATCTGAACTCTATTAATGGTATTTTCAAATCCGAAAGAGGTCATTAATCGATCAAAAGTGTCAAAATAATTGTTGGGGTTTCGTTTATTTTTCTACATGTAGATGAAATGGTCATCATAAAAAACTCGAGGTGTGATCAATTTTCAAGTTTTTTTTAAAAATATATTTTTCATTTTTTTTTTTTTTTTCATGTTTTTGATTAGATTATCTTATTTCTACACATATCTAGGGTCATGTTTTTATTTTTATAATGAATTGGTATCTACGACTGTACATTTGAATATACCATTTCTCATTTTGTAATCACCATACTTATTTTGGTGAACGGTTTTTTCCATCGTGAAAATTTTTACTTCCAAAAATAACTGTTTTTTAAAGAATGACTAACTTTTTAAAAATATGGTAATATTTTCTTCATTTTTGAAAACATAATGCACGAATGATCTTTTTATCAGTTCGTTTACATGACAGAGCTAACCATTTCAGATGTGATCTGCTGAAATATTTTCATCATGCATAAAAGTTTCATACAGAACCTTTACTCTTTGCACTATTTTCAGCAGCCAAAGAAGAATACAGAAAATGTTTGCACTTGAAGAACGATTGGTTCTCCCATTTTTTCGTACATCGCCCCCCTCTCTATATCAAATTAATATTGAAAATTTTCACTCTTCCTTTTCATTTTCATTAACGAGTATTACGTTTCTAGTTAATTGAAGACAATTCCATTCGATATTTGAGATACTAACAACAACATTAGCAATAAGGTGCATAAAAAAAAAAACCAATAAATTCGTCGATTCGGCCAATTTTCAGATTGATGACGGATTTTAAGTTAAAATTCCTCCACATGGAATTCCAACTTACCCTGTCGTTTAGGAGAGGACATTGAGAAAAAACATGGATTCTCGCGTATACGTAAGCCCAGATTTAGGAGTATTTTGAATCAGCTTTTTCGATAGTCCAATATTCGTTCTCCCAGTTTTATTTCATAATTATTAAGCATAAATTTTCTACAAATCATTTTCTTTACTTTGTCAATGCGAAATTGAAGATGTTTTTGAAAGGAAAATTCTACTCGAGCCTCAATACTTTTTGGCCCTAAATTTTCCAAAAAATACACTCTTTGATTATTAAAACTCATTCTCCAATAATTTTCGCGCTCGCTTCGTTTGGGCATCAACCATCAAATTTAAGTTGAAAATTTTATAACTGTTGTAGCCATTTTATACAGCTAATCACTTCCCCCTCTCCTTCCCCTTTCTGAAAAAGTTCACGTTGCATTTTTGCTCACGATTCATTTTGAAAACTATTCGAATAAATCATTATTATATCAACGTTTTATATTTCATGATTAGGGTGAGATGGGGGGGGGGGAGAGGAGGCTAGCGTTGAACGGTAAAAACGGGTCCTCCAACTAGCTACTGGTCCTGAGCTTCATATATTCTCAAGCTAGGACTGCGTATACCAATCAATAAAAAAACTGTTTTGAACCCCTCCCTATCCCCTCCACAGCATACATGTGGAGAAGCTGAGCCCCGTTGGATATTTCGTAATGGGGACAAAAGTCTACTTACGTCCTTGCAAATTTGTAGTAAGTTCGCAAAAAGATAATTTTCTGAGTGTCAAAAATCACAGTTTTCACATTTACTCAAGAACTGTGTATCTTTGAAAAAATTCACACAGGAGTAAAATTGTAGAGAATAAAATTTCCAATCGATTGATAATATGCCTTCAAATTTCTTTACGGATCAACGGCTCGTGATATAATCGAAATTTTTGTATATTCAAGTTCATAAGAAGAATCATAATGAGAGACATGAACAAAATACTTTCAAACTTTAAAATACGAAAAAAAAACAATATCGATTAGAAATTTTATCCTCCACAATTTTGCTCTTATGTAAATTTTTTTGGAGAGGCAGCGGTTTTGAGTAAATTGAAAAATATGATTTTTGACATTTCGAAGCATCATCGAATTGCGCACTTTCAACTAATTTCCAACATAGGCGAAGATAGGGGTAGGGGCAAGGGAGTGCTCGAGCCCTACCCTCCGAAAACTGAATTTGCCTCCTCTAATGTTCTCACAAAAATCTAAAGATTAACACTTTGCAGAAATAAAATGGAGAAAATTACAATTTTTCAGTTCACATATGCCCATAAATACTCATTTTTCGAACTTTCATTCCTGGTATTTTGCAAAAACTTTTTCCTCACTTCACTCGAGCAATACTTCCTGATTTTTCTGCAGTTAATTTTCATCTCATATATGAACAAAAGGGTAGAAAGCAAGAAAATAAAAAAAAGCCACACATCGCCACTTTTTTTTAGTACGAAGATAAAACGAAGATACTGAAGCCCCTCCTTCCTTAAAATTTCGGTCCTGTTTCAACCTTTGATTCCTGGGTACCTTATCCGACTTTTGACCTAAGAGGTCCATCAGCAGTCCTCTTCTCAGATCTTCATGTCAAAAGATTGCGTACGTCTAATATGAATAATTCAACTCCTGACATATCTGACGGCGTTTCTCAAAAAATTAGCCAAATCGAAGAATTTCTTTTTTTTTTTTTTCAATCCGTTCCAATGCATAAATGTGAAATTTTTATAATAAGTAAAAATATATCTTACCTTGAGGGCGCAAAAAATACACGACTCTGACATACAAGCATGTCCGGAGAGTTCTCTGAAACTCCTTCGAAATATATCCAAATGCCAAAGCACCTGAAAAATGATAAGAAAAAACCCATCGTTAAAATCTCGATAAAAATGTAGGTAGGTACTAGTTAGGTAGCAGATACTAAGTACATTGGAATTTTTCGCGAATGATATCAGCAATTCAGCATTTGGGTCGAGGACAAAACATAAACCATCTTTTCTCTGCGTTACTTTAATCAACATTTTACCACTTTCGATTGCCATATCATGTAACAGATGAGACACCAACATAAACAATAACATACTCTCATATGTAGCTACATCTCGTATACTCAACACGTATGCAATTTCTATACCTCAAACGACACATTCAAATTTTAAGCTTTCTCCTTCCTGTTATGGTTTCCATTTAGAGACACAATTTCGCGTTAATTTCACGGTCACAGCTTCTGCTGTCTATATGCTACACGATGATGAGCGCAGCTTGTATAGGGTATTTATCAAGCGTACCTACTCGTAATACGCACAAGTGTAAGTAAATGTAGTTTTTCGAATAAGTTAGTAGGTAGTTAAGTACATAGAGAAGAGAAAAGAAAAAGGTAGATCGTATACTATACGCTTATTTCGCGAAACGCAAAATCAACTCGCGTCCTGTTAGCAAGACGGAACTGTCGTCAACGCTGGCTTCGACAATACCTCACGAACGACTCTTGTAGAAAGCTACACACCGACCTCGAACCTTGTAGATAACCCTTTTGTTACCAATTGTACCTACGCTACGTAGTATACTACGTAATTATATACGCGTAGATCCCAGCAATACTCTATCTATAGGTACATAACACCACAAAAACCCCAAACACTGCAGTGTTAAAGACATATCGATGATAGACGCCAACGCATAACGTCTTCTTAACGCTTCAATGATTATCAACGTTGAGGGTCTGGTACATTGTGTATTTCGTCTTCTTGTCGACGCATGTAGATGTGCTGTACCACCCGCCCGCTCTAGCGAGACTGCCGCATGTCAAGTCTTCCTAGCCATCACGTAGTAGTAATGTTCCATAAGTCGCTATGTAATTGTCGATGTCACTGACCAAAAACAATACAAAGACTACAGCATGACGTGAAATAAATTTTACACATTGCACGGTCGTCGAATCGCGTCGTCTGCTTCTGGGTTTCTTTCTCTACCATCTGAGGTAGGTAGAGGTACATATACGCACGCTTTTGTACATCTCGTATACTCGCTAGGTACGAATAATTAAAACAAAAATGTACGCATGCTGATCTATTTTACTCGTTTACATCTGTATCCGTAGGGGTTGCCATTGTCAGCACGCGTAGACCCCCTTAATGCCAACGAGATGGTTTTGTTCAAATCATAGACAAACTCTGGAGGTTTGGTTAGACTCGCAGCGAACCTATTCAGAAATTTTTCCAGAAGCTAAACAATGCCGTTGTTTCGTCATAGAAATGAAGTAAAAAAAAACTATGGTAGGGCACTCCACAGTCGTCGAAGTTCTCTTATGATATGAGAACTGATTGCAATCTTAACTGGGTAAAAAGATAGCAATCAGGTAATGCTGCTTATGAAATTCATTGCCGTCGAAAATAATTCTTCTGGTGAACTTTTCAAACACAAATCTCATATAAACAGGGACCATGTCTTTACAAAATAACATTGGTGATGAAAAGATAATGTTTTATCGATAACTATGTAAGTAAGCAGTTGTTCTTAATTTGTATACTTTGATCCCCTGGTTGCAGTTTTTAAAAATAGCGCATCTCCAAAAAAAATTATGAATTGATAAGTGGAAGCTGGAAACTAAAGACGATGACTACATATCATGATAATAAATACAATTAGAATGTCTACAAAAGAAAGAAGGGACAGAGAACGTCGTGTACAAAAATTTCAAGCCCAAGCACAAAAAAGATCTTTAGAACTCAATACTTAACGTTTTCCCAAATTGATCCAAGATTTGAAGATTTGAGTCAATTTTTCGGTTAAATATTAACCACAGGGCTCCCTACAATATCCCATAGAATGTCTACAAATGAAAAAAAGTAGCAGGTAAAACATTATGTTCAGAAAGTTAAAGCCCAGGGACAAGCAAGATCTGTACAGCTCTTTACTAAACCGTTTCTCCAATAGATCCAAGATGCAAGTCAATTTTTAAGCTCAAGCTTCACCAATACAACTCCTTACAACAACTTCAAGCTATGGACATCAAATCTCAGATGCCCTTATGTGATGATCCTTGTACAGAAAACAATAAAAATATCTCAGTGGTCTCAAACTTTGTGGAAATAGTTATTCACACTTCTGCTAAACATTCTAAATCAAAAAACTTTTACTGGGAACATTAAAAATCCATAAAATTGGCTAATACCCTGGAAGACCTAATACAAATTTTCTCAAAACTTTCCAAGTTTTAAAGTCTACAAATGAAAGAAGGTAGGAGGTAGAACATCATGCTCAGAAAGTTTCAGCCAACGGACAAGCAAGATCTTAAGAGCTCAACACTAAGCTTTTTCTCAGGTAGATTTAAGATTCAAGTCTATTATTGAGCTAAATCTTTATCATCATGTACGGAAAACCGAAGCCCAAGAACAAGCAAGATATTTAGAGCTCTATACTAAACTTTTTCCCCGTTTGATCCAAGATTCAGGTCAATTTTTAAGCTAAATCTTTACTGTGGAACTCCATACTATACCTCTCAGAATGTCTACAAATGAAAGAAGGAGGAGGTACAACATAATGTACAGAAAGTTCAAGCCCAGGGATCAGTAGGATCTTTAGAGCCCTATACTAAACCTTTTTCTTGGTAGATCCACGATGCAAGTTAATTTTTAAGCTGAAGCTCTACTGTAGTGTTCCCTACAACACCTTTAAGCTACAGACATCAAATTCCAGCTGTCCTTCTTTAATGATCGTGCTAAGGAAAACGATGAAAACATCGCAGTGGTCTCAAACTTTGTGGAAACGATTATTTACACGTTTGCTCAAAATTTTAAATCAAAAAACTTCAACTGGGAACATTACAAATCCATAAAATTAGCTAATACCCTGGAAGACCTCATTCAAATTCTCTCAAGACTTCCAAGTTTTAATGGAAAGGGGAAACATTACCTTCTGGAAGACCCGTAGTCTATTTGGTTCACTCCTTGTTGTTTACAAGTCCAGGTACCTACATATAGTAGCGGTACTTACAATGCAATGGTAAGTGCTAAAATTGAGATGCCTTATGAAATAATAATTCAACTTGACCAACAATGCCATGCAAAGGCATCTTATACATTTTGTTTAAGTCGAGAATACCAACGAATACCATCAACATGTATTTCATAAATGATTACGATGAATAATACTTCTATTTACAATGATATCAACAGTGGGGTTCAACTCCGACAAAATCTGTCTGGCAAGTTTGTTGGAATCCACCACTCATCAGAGAGCAATGAATTGATGTATTTTTTGGTTCACAGAACTCTAGATATGTTTCACCAATTAATTTGATTTTTGCTTAAATTTGTAATCAACAGAATATGTTTTGTATGCATCAATTTGCACTATTTCGATGAACAATGCTTGTAGCTCAATTGGTAAAGCGTCGATGTAACCTTTCAGGGATCCAGGGTTCCAGCCCCAACATGACTTGAAATTTTGAAATAATTTTATGAGTAAATTTCGAAACAACGCTATCCGGTGAGTGGTAGATTGCAACATTTGACTGCAGAAAAATCTGAGTGTGTAAACATATAGTCTATAGATATCAACTAGTGTTTACAAAATATATACTCTCAGCAGTCGAAGTATTTCTCTTAGTGATGATATGTTTTTATTGGTGGCCATATATTTCTATATTTCCTATCGTTCCATTCCTATACATTAACCTCAGTCTGATAAAAGTCTATCTATATTCAATAAGAATCCACAAAACATCAAGTCACCAAGATTTACTGTGACTGAAAGTTTATTACGATTTTCCAAAACTTGAAAAAACTTGCAGTTTATTCGGATTACATAGCACAGCAAAGAGTAACAACCAAATTACTTCAAGTCTAGGCAAAACTTCGGGGTTCAAGCAATTGAACATAACTGGGGTGCCCCGAAGGTATATTCGTAACATCAATTCATAAATCCACATTCAAAAGCGCAAAATAATACTAAAAATCAGCAAACCCTTGAAAAAAATCTTCATCTTTTCACACATTCAAACCAAATATCAAAGATAGTACTCAGAAAAGACATACACTACCTCCAAAAAGACTCAAACAAATGCCAACACTATCAAACATGTGTACACACACAACCTAACGTTAAAGCTTACCTTTGTAATATGAAATACAGCTCTCTTTTTAAAATTGCCGCGTTCCTTCATCTTAAAAAGCAGCTAAAAATAATCCAGCACAATTTCAAAAGTCAAAACACCATCGCACTACATTTTCTCAAACGCAAAACCATTAAGCGAACACTGTAAACAAATCGAACTCAGCGAACACCATTTTTTTCGCCACAAACACGACGCGAAGATGATCCGTAAAGGTACAGAACGGCATTACAGTCTCGACAGCGAAACACAGCACAAATACTCGTAAGTCAGGTACAGGGTACTGAGGCACACCAGCGTTCACAGAAAGGCGTATACCTGTACAGGTGGCGGAAAGACGCTCCGTTGCACAAGTAGTGGTGGTGCGTATAGCTCAACTACGTAGGTAGAGATAGAAGTACGGATGCAATGCAATAATAAAGCGTACAGGCATAGGCAGTGTTACCACTGGAGGGGCAGCATTTGTCGCGTAATATAGCGTCTATGACTCATCGTGTATAGTAAATGCTGCTGGTTTTTCAGCGGCTGCGACATCGACATTGGTTACAGAGCCCTTCTTCGTGGTATGGTAAAATTTGTTCTTGATTTTTGCGGTATAATTAACGAAATGTGTTCAATTCGAAGACATCTGCGGGTTACTCAAGCTCACTAGCGGTGTGTGAATCATTTGCATGGACGAGCCGGGCGCCACAATTTTGTTTCAAGGTTAAGTGTACAAAGTAAGTGTACATGGTACATACAAACCTGCACACAAGATAAACAGACTAGAATCTTTAAGGAAAGTCGCGAGCATTTCCATCAAAAAGTTGGCCAGCATTGTAAAGCAAGCGTAAAACGAACACGGAATTGGGCACCGATTAGGTCCATAGAGAACAAGGCCATCGAGAGCTGCTGATCTGCTTATCAATGTAAACACATGGATACGTATCTTTTATCGCCATCGATTCGCAAGACGAAACATTCAACTGAGTGAAACGAGTTACTAAGTTGTTTCTCGGGCATATAAGTAGCTAAACAGAGAGGGCAGATCAATTTGAACATTTAACAAGTTCACCCTTGAACCATGGTGACGATGATCGATTCACCCCCGACACGACTCGCAACTGTTGATACAGTTACCAAAGTAACTGCCGTGTTTAAAAAGGCGTATTACCCTTTGTTAGGATCCGTTTAATGAGCATTTTCCTGTACTCGACCAAGCGTGTCTACAAAAACATAATTAAAACGTCTGTCTCGTATTGTAGATCTAGATTCGTATGTACCTACAATTGAAATTATCAACATCCCTACAATAACGTAATTATACTACTTGAAGCGAGTTCCCCTCGGGAAGCTATCACTTTCGATAAGATATCAAAAAATATATATATTTACATAAAATTCTCACACAAGTATTTGAAAGAAAATACACCAATACGATGATTTGGGCGCGTAATTTAAAAACTACTGAAGACGCGCTACGATGGAAATTCAACCGGTTCGCGATACACCGCGCTAAGATTTATTGAAATGGCAGCACTGATTTACAAAACGCGGCTTATTCTCCAGCAAAACCGGTTCCAAGCTGAAGACAACTTTTACTATGATTTTTTACTACGAACGTGAAGAGCGTACAAGAGACCAAGAGTACAACGGCCGGTCTACGGCGACAGCAAGCAACCAGGTCTCTTCGACCAGGTGTCGAGATAATAATATTTAGATACGGCTAATGCGTGCTCTCTAAGTCGATGTGTATTCTTATATTTTTCTTATAGAGGCGCGCAGCAGTGCACCACGCAACGCGGCAAACCGGTTCTTTCTTCCCTACCTTTCTCGCATAGGTACGTATTACTCGTATATATTTTACTACAGGTAAAGGTACGCATACACACGTTGGAAAACTAAGCCGTCGATTTATGCAGCAGGCGATGTATACGATTTTTAGTACACGAAACTGCATCGTGCACCGCAGAAGATCACTATAAGTCTTTCTCGGATTTTACCGCGTTTATATGTCGCTACGCTGTTACCAGATCAATAAAACTCAACACTTATAATGTCCTGCTCGCTTATCTAAATGTACATCACAATCGTCGTAAATTTACTACTTAAAAGCGTTAAAAGATAATGCGGCAGCGATTTTTTTTTTCTTTTTATTTCTATAAGGTGGTCAATCTGGTCATTATTGTAAAACTAGGCAATATAAAACAGCAAATAATAAATATCGTATCTACCAAAGAATATGTAATGACTGAAGAGAAGCATATATTTTGGGAAAATTTTCACTAAATTTTCATTAGCAAACAGTGCACGTAGAGTATTGTTTGAAACAGTACAATTTTGAAAAAGCAAACGAAAAATTCTAGTCAAAAATAGATAAAAACTCTATAATATTAAAAAAAAAAAAAACATCGCAATAAGTTGCTTTTAGAGTCTCACGAATTACGTATTGATTGAATACTTATAAACATCGAAAGAATGTAAATTCTGATACTTTTTACGTTGCCTGTGTAAGTTTAACTCTTATAGTCACTGTTTCTCAACAAATAATTTTCGTCACACCTCCTCATAAAATCAATCAGGGTCGAAGTCCACTGTTGACGGGTAAACCGATGACAAGTTAACTGTGGAATGCGTTGGGTCAACTTCATTAATTTTCCTTGACACTTCAACCTAAAATCATAAAATCAATCCTTCATAAAATAAGTCCACTGATGTCATTTCAGGTCATCAAAATCCTTCCATGATGTCAGTCCAATGATGACGGTCAACTATTGGCGATTTTGCTAGAATGAGCTTTCGCAATGTTTTTTTCTGAATTAGTGGTAAGGGTACAAATCAATTTGGAAAAGGGATAGCGTGGAACAAACTCAAAACATGGGAAAAACCATTCTAAAACCACTTTTTCAGAGCTATGAGGTTGTAAAGCTGGATCCTTAAAAGGCTCATCCAGAAGCCCTATCAAATCTGCATACCAAATTTCAACATCCTGGCTCACATTTGAGGGGGGGGGGGTAGGGAGATACGAGTACCGTAAACTAAAAAACTGAAAAAAACAGACCAAAAAACTACATTTTTGGAGCTGTGACGAGGTTCGATGGTGCTGGAAAGTTGAAACCCTTTAAAGGCAGAAAGACCTTCACTAAATCCACATACTGAATTTCAACTTCGTACCTCAATTTGAAAACAAGACTGCCCAAAAAACCACTTTTTCATAGCTGAAGAAGGGTGAAATAGAGAAGAAAATTCTAGGACCCCTACTAACTATACAGGCAAAATTTCAACCCACCAAAAGAATGGGGAAGGGGAATATCTGAGAAATGGGCATTCTTCAAGATCATAGAGAAAAGAGACTCCCCATAACTTCTCTCCCTTGATGTAGCATGCTGATTTTTGAATATGTTCTACAACTTTGGATCTTCTATTGATTGGTTAAAAATTAACTTAGTCCTCCCTCCTTCACCTTAAATTTGAACACGACTAAATTTTGACCCAAGACCATCGCACTCATACATATCTAATCTACTACTAATCTGAGCTAATTAACTTTGATATGGATATGTCTTAGGGCTGGGGAGGTCATTTTCTGAAAATATGGCGTTATTGATGGGCCATTTTTAATGTAACGTTTTTGATTTTTGATTAGAAGTTTTTAATCAAAAACTCGCGATGAAAGATGATTATGATTGATTATTGCACTTTTTGTTGAAAAGCTTAGAAGTGGGGGTCATTTTCTAAGAACGTGACGTTTTTGATGTAATGTTCTTGATTTTTGATCTGCCAATGAAATATGATTATGAATGAATTTCGCACTTTATGTTAAAATAGGTATTGACATGGATATGTTTGATTAAAAAATTGAAAAATGAAAAAAATCGAAATAGGCATAATGAAAAAATCAAAAAACAAAAAAATTGAAAAATAAAAAAAATTAAGACTCTAAAAAATTGAAAAATGGAAAAAATTGAAATAAGAGTAATAAAAGAATCCAAAAAATTGAAAAAAGAATAATAAAAGAATCAAAAAATTTTTAAAATAGAAAAAATGAAAAAAGTAAAAATTAAAAAACTAAAAAATTAAAAAATGAAGACAGTTGAAATAAGAATAATAAAAGAATTAAAAAATTTGAAAAATAGAAAAAATTAAAAAACTAAAAAATCGAAAAATGAAAAAGGTTGAAATAGACATAATAAAAAAATCAAAAAACAAGAAAATTTGAAAAATAAAAAAAATGGAAAATTGAAAAATTAAACATTTTAAAACAATAAAAAATAATAAAAATAAAAAAGTCAAAAATTTTAAAAATTAAAAAAAATTGTTTAATTTAAAAATACTTGGTAGATACTCTTTGCATGGAAAGAGTAAACATCGGAAGCATGTTAGTTTTGATATTGTAAACGTAGTTTGTACCATTTTTTCTCTGTTTTTGACATGGATATGTCTTGGAGCTGGAGGTAGTTTTCTAAAAACGTGGCGTTTTTGATGTTACAATTTTATGCTTATCATTACTACTTCTTCAATTTCTAAATATCAAGATAAAGAAAGGTTGGCCTTTTTATACTACACACAGCTTACAAAAGAATTTTATGCGCCGGTAGACCACTTGTTGACTTGTAGAGAATTTGAACGTTTCCTTATTTGAAAAATGTTCATCTTACAGGATGAATTTTATTAACTGAGGTTCATCAGTTTTTGCAAAAAAAAAAAATGAATCTTCTTTGCTTATTGTAGAATAATTCGATAAAATTTTAAGCAAAACTGAAAACCGCAAAGTCAGATCAGGGTGGTCCTATTGATATGGAATAAGCTTGAGGATACATTCATGGAAAAGTAGTGAATTTCTTCTCTTGTAAATAAATAGTTCGTCAAATCTTTCGCAAATATATGTATAATTTGTCAGGTACTCAAACGTACTGTTTTTGAGTAATATGAACAAACCAAGCCATAACCTTTAATATTTCAGCTTCAGTCAGCATAATTTTTCAATGCCTCATTTTCTGTTTAATAGCCATATAAGAAAAATTGCCAATACTAAAAAAAAAGGGTAGCAAGAACTCATTACACTTTTACTACCAAAATAAATAGTTATTGCCTCCTCTTACCCTTTAAAATCCCGTTAAAAACCTTACATAATATGAAAAAAAAATCACACTTCACCTCGTCCAACCCATTTACCATATTTCCTTCGTAATAAAACCACAGGAGACGTATGGTGTTCAAAGGGAGCCCAACCCGCACCACAGATTCGTGTCACAGCTACTGTGCGTACGTTTATTTCCGTGCGTAGTGTACCTAGGACGTCGAGACAGGTTCCCAAAACAAAACAAAAAAAAACCTCTAAGTGTGCCGTGCAGAGCAAACAAACATATAGGAAACTCGACGATAAAAATGAAAATAAAACAGAAGAAAAAAATAATACACGTATATCCGAGCAAGCGAGCTACGTATACGTATTACGTAGGTACCATTAAAGCGTGTATGATTGAAAACCTAATGATCTGATAAATAGAAAGAGGCAAACAGGTTGAACCTGTTTCTTAACATAGGCAACATATTGTCAGCACGTAAAAGGGAATAGGACGAGGGTTGATATTGTATACACTATGGTACCTATATAGCCTATTCGAGGCACAGGTAAATCCTACGATCGTACCATCTGCTTTGCCTTGCAAAGGTAAACGTTACCGAACGCGTGGTGGTTTCAAGATCCTCTTATTTTTACCTTTAGCCACATTGACCATCTCCTGCGTGATGGCGGTGGTGTTTGCAGCAGCTGCAGTAGGCGTCTTCGTATATTTAATTCTTTTTTCGGTTAAAACGGTCTCGTGTGTACGTTAAATGGTAACAGTGTATTCGAGTAGGTAAGCAGAGAGAGAGCCACAAGTACCATATGATAGCGAGCCAGCGAACGAACGAAGATCTAGTTTACCTATGTTCATCTTGGTTACTGGAGTTGAGGGGGCATTAGAGAGAAAAACGAAGCATTGAAAAAAAAAAAATAATAAAATAAACAAGTAATTCATCACGAAGCTCAGCTCTCAACTCGTACAATACGAATTTGTTATTATAATTACTCTTTTGAATAGATACCAACTGAATGCTCATACTTCATAGTGAACACGCGTACCCAAGTTACTCTTCTTCTTTTGACACCTGACTTTGGTAGTGTGCCGCATCGCATCATAGTCTAGACGCAGCAGTGAAAAACCACACATTTATAGCTCGCAACTAATTGGTCGAGTAAACGAAGCGGGTTATGGGTTCTTCGTAGGTACTTTTACGTACCTACCTGTACCTAGACCTACGTAATATGGCACACACCAAAGCACCATTGCCAGTACTAACATATGTCTTCGTGATAATTAAACACGATGAACCGACAGATAAACCTCTCTACCCGCAACCACGACCTCATCTCAAATGACAGATTTCCTATTCAGATAGGTAATTCACGTTGACCATACACCTACTTTTTATACCAGAATCACGTCGATTTTATCTCGTTCGAAATATTAAATGTCCAAATACATCGCCTACATTGTCGGCCCATAATTTTCACCACAACCACACTACGGGTGGTTCATCGAGCTGCTCATCTGGATACGTACCTAAACCTATGTACATTGCTCGGACATACCCTGAACTCACTGGTTACGAACAGCGAGCTGTAAACCTACAGCTCCCACGCGGTCATTACACCAACGTCCGAGCATAATTTTTAATAGAAAAAAAAAAACCACAAACATAACTTATTAGCGACTGATAACTTCCTAAATTAAAACACCACGATAGTCTCGAAATAACGATAGAGAAAAAATCGTCTAATTAATCCTACCAAGCTACATACTACGTGATTGGATTACCAAAAAAAGTACCAGATTATACAGCGCCATTCGACGTGAAAGTGATTTTTTTTTCCTCTGATACTTATACTTTGGCTAATTTCAACACATGGTGGGCTTTTTTCTTCTACCTCCTGTTCTTCACTTTTTTTTTTTTTTAATAAACAGATACACCTTAAATTATAACTGTCTGTACAGACACAACTCATCTTCTTGTCGTGTAAGTATACACACATACGATGCACCGGAAAAAATCTAATTATTGGATAGCTCGATTGTGTTATTTTTTTTTTATTTTTTGTTTTTCATTTATAGAAATAAGAACGAAAATGCACGCAACCCACAGCTACAGTGTCATTTAAACTTCGAGCACTTACCCTTCCTCTTTCATTATCTTCGCTTATACTTACTACATTTTTACACAAATAAATCTTTTTAGGTTGTAATTTTCGTATTAACATATAGATCGAATTTTGTACCTTTTACCTTGACTCTTGTTTTAGTGTAGGTAATTATTTTAGAAAAAAGGTAGGTAATAGGTATGCACAAATATACCTGAAGAAAAAAAGGTTCGGTAGCAGTGAATATTTGTTTTGGAAAATAAATTTGCTTCAATACACATTTATTTTTGATTTCTGCGAAATATTTCATGCAAATTTCTATAAATAGGGAAAGATGAAGGGTTCAAGATCTGAGACCACTCACTAATTTTTTCCTGAAAAAAATTGACTATTTTTATTCATTACCTCAGATACCAAAAAATTGTACTAATTTTTTAGCATGATTTTTTCTATCGAATCGGTAAGAGCATCTCCGGCTCGGTTATAATATACGCCTGTTAACCCCCTCCCTCACAACTCCAATTTTCGATTTTTATTCTGAGAAAGAAATATTGACAAAAATAAGTTAGGCTATAGCTTTGTTTTATAAAATTGTTATATTTCTAAAACCTCATTCTATAAAGCTATCAATTGAGAAAGAGAGAGTATGTAGTAGAGTAAGGCAGCTAAGTTTTGTTCAAAATTTGTTTTCCCAATTTTGCCAGAACATTATTGCACAAATTTTATGCATAGATGAAACTATGGACATGAGTAACCTCAACTTTAATCGGTCTCCCATCAAGTATAGTAAGGGGTTGAATTTTTTTCAAAAGTTCAAAATTTTTCTCAATTCTCAAAAAATGAAGAAAAAAAATTTTGAAAAGTTGAAAAATTTGTGCTAACGACAAAAAATAACTTTGATTAGTTTTATCAATTATTATTCTAAACAAACATCACACAAAACTTATTTAATGTCACAATTTAGTGAGAATGTTCACGATGCCAATAAACTTGAGTGAAATGCGAATAATTTTTATTTGTCTCTCTTATAAGAAATATAGTCCCGTGAACATAGTATCTTCCACGAGAACGCCGTGGAAAATGTAACGTATCCGTACGGGCTTAATACAACGATTAGTTACTTGTTATTTTTTTTGACAACGTTCCAACACATCAACACTTTGGAAATTTTTATGCCAAACTTATGAATGAATAACACGTTTTTTGAAGAAATATTCCATTACAAGTTAGAATGTTCAATACAAAATGGCTGCTCAAAGTTTTTAAAACCACATATCTCAGAAAAAAATTGCTCAAAAATTTTCAAAAAAGGTTTTTTGGAGTTTCTATGACCATGTTGTGTTGCTTTTAGAGCATGATTTTCGTAAAATAAGGGAGATACACCAATTGACCATTTATGGGATAAAAAAGAAGCGCTGTGTGATGTTTTTTTTGAACATAGATAGAGGTACAGATAGGGTTGATGTTGGAATGAGTAGCTGAACCTTCAAAATACACATCTAGGACCACAGTTTAATCTACGGAAATATGCGTGGAACAAACTCGAAAAATAAGAATAACCGACTAAATAACTACGTTTTTGGGATAGTGATGGGATGCCATAGGGATGAATAGTCGAAATCTGCAAATGGCACACGTAAGTCCCTTAACCACCCAGCTCAATTTGAAAAGAAGATATATGAGAAATGATCTTTTTTTGAGATCAAAAAGGAGAAAATCCCCCTTACTTGCCCTCCTAATTGACCTAATAGGCTGATTTTTGGATATGTTGTACAATCTTTAATTTTCAATTGATTGACGGAAAAAACGAACAAGTTTTGCTATTCTAGCCCCACAGCAACCCCTCTCCCAAATTTGGCCATAATTTAATTTTGACCTGAGGTCTACCCCACTAAATAATATCAAATCGGACGCCAATCTAAACCTACTTCCCAAATTTGACCGATTTTGGTCAGTATTGTCGAACTGAGAAAATTATTTTTAGTTTTTTTGGGCCGACGGGGGGAGGGGGGAATAAAACTAAAAAAACATCGCTTTGCAGTGCTTTTTTATCTGTTTTTCATAGGATACTAGAATTAAGTGGATTGAAAAAAACGTCGCATGCAAAACTTTTTCCTAATCAGTAGTAGGAGTAACGAGCGATGTTAAAATGCATAATTCAGACTATCAAAGGTCATATTTAGAACCCCGCTTTATATAATACCAGATTCATGCACAAGAAACAAGCCATAACTCACGTCCTCGCTTCGGTAGGGCTGCTCGCAATAAAAAAAAAAAACTGATCAAAAACCTACATTTTTGACATTGTGAGGGAGTGCAAAGAGGCTGAAAAGTTGAACCTTCCAAAAAACACATTTCGAACCTAAACTAAATCCACGTACTAGATCTTGACTTTCTTCCTCAATTTGAAGGGGAGTTACGCGAGGAACAAACGCAAAAGATAGAAAAAAGACCAAAAACTATATTTTCGGGACTGTGAGGGGGTGCAAGTAGTTTGAAAATTCGGAACTCCAAAAAAGCACATCGATGGCTCCAACTAAGTCTACGTTTCATATTTAAACTTCTTAGCTCAATTTGGAGGGGTGATAAGCGAGTACAGCCCATTTTCAAAGTCGAAAAGCAGGGGGGAAACCATTCATATCTTCCCTCTTAATTAAGTTGGGAGCCTAATTTTTGGATATGTTACACAGGTTTAGAGTGTTTATCGATTGGCTCAAAAAGAAGCAATTTTTGCCTCTTACCATCCCCTCTCCCAAATTTGGGCGTAACTGAACTTTTGACTCCGAGGTGAACCCCACTCCAGGATATTAAATCTCCGGCCAATCTAACGCCATTCCCCAAATTTGATCGATTTTGGTCAGTATTGAGCTGAGCAAATAATTTTTAGTTTCGTGGGGGGGGGGGTAAAACTCATTAAATATCTGACATGACCAAAAACAGTTGTAATGGTCTTCTAGGACCCCAAAACGAATTTTGTTGCTATTCCCCCCTCCACCTCATCCACCCTAGGTCTTCAGATTGTAATACCCTGGTTTTCACTGACAAAATGAAAGAAAATCTGGTTAAAAACGCAAAATTATCATTTGTATTTGACAAAAATCAGGAGAAAAATCACAATTTGGACTAGTTGCTCACTCATCTTTTCAAAAATACTCGAGCTTAAGAGGCCGAAATTTTTATCAACACGTTTATCATGGTGATTATAAAAAGTGTAAGAAAAATGAAATTGGTTGGAAATTTTAGAAGTGGCCCAATCGAAACATTTCACAAAATTTGAATAATAAAAAAATTTGACATTTTTTCTCAAATCTTTGGCATTTAACCCTATAACATTTCAACTTTGAACATATTACTGCAGTGGCTAAACTCGAAGACTTATCTATACATAATTAAAAATCACTATCAACGAGAACCCAAATTCGCCTCACACCGGATGCCCATTCGAGGATGAATGACCTGGCAAAAAGGCAGTAAATCTTCATCTCGGCAAACCCTTGCGAATTAATTTCCAACAATCAAGTCGACAATTAATTTAAACCATCCAATTACCGTAATACGCAATAATTAACGCTTATAAGAGGGAAAATTTGTACAGCATTATAAACTACTTTAGCCGATCTCTAAGTACATACACGAAATACTAAATTTGATTTTGACCGGAAAACTATGGGATATACAGAAGGTGATTTTTCATCAAAGTTCTTACATACACATAAAGTATACATAAGCTGATTCATTAAACTGATGAATGAAACCAGTGCAAAAAAAAATTCAATTGTTCTTCCAAGTCCAAGGGAACCATAGATATCTACGACTCTACGTACGCGTACATATACCAATTTGTACAACACTCATGGGAACTAGGTGGAGAGTGTGGAGAGCTGTACGAAAAAATATATCGGATTAGTCATCGTGCGGATAGCGCCGAAAAGGATTAAATGAATCACGAGCCATCGCATCGCACCGCTTTTATAGCAGTATAAAAATGAGATCATCGAAGGATGAAAACATAGCTAACTTCCTAGAAGTGGAACACCCAACGATGGTCTCTGTTGCGGGAGGTAAGCGTAAATATCGTATTGCACAGTTGGTTGCATAACATACACGAATCAAAACTAGATGGACTCGTGTAACTAACTGTACATATTGGAAAAAAATAATACATATCCGAATGCGTAGCAGCGTATCTTGTGACGAAACGCATTAAATAATGGATAATTGGCGATATGTAATCAAAATGACGTTACATTTTAATTACCGTGTAAGGTCGAAGAGATTATTTTTCGGTTTATATGACGCATAGATGCATGATACACATACACATACGTCCAAATAGTCTTCTTCCTGCAGGAACAAAATGACCCACCTTACATCACCATAGATACATCGCGTTACCGTCTCGCTGCTTTGCATTTAATCGACGAGTTAACGGGTTCTCGATAATGGGTACTATGTAAGTAAGTAAGTATACTATTTCGGCAGAACGAGTAGAAGTCAATTCGAAACAGGCTTTTCTCTTTCTACTTGTTGACAAACATCATCACTAGGTAAACAATCAAAACCATCAGCAGAAAAGATGTTAGCTAAGTGTGTAAACATCACCAACATGCGTACAAAGTTCTTCAACCTTTTATTCTTCTTTACCAATCAGCAACCCAAGTCGAGTTCGTTCGTCCTCATTAAAAATATTTCTAAAATAAGTATAATTTTTTTTTGTACCAATTTTCCGCATTTATACAAGTTTCTTTCAATTTGTACACGTTTTTTTTTTTTTTTTTTGGCCACTATTTCGGCGTTGTTTCAGCTCCCATAACAGAAATAATAATAAAAAAAAAGCACATAACACAACGAAGGAAGTTCCCATAACGTATATCGTGTTCTAGCCTAGGCTCTAGCTCATTTCCTTCCTTTATCACTATGCAAATGTAATTCCTTTGTTTTGTTGGTATTATTCAATAGTAGGCGGCATCTCAGTACCTGATGGTGTTGCGACGTCAGGCGAGGCAGTTTATTGGAAACAAAACAAAAAAGAAAAAAGAAAAGCGTAAGTTACCGCGATAGTAAACATACTTTCGATCGCATATAGAATTACGTACTATAAGGGGAATCGAACATTTATTGGAAATGGTACCTGTGTGGTAATTGTAGTTCAATTCGATGAACTTGTAGATAGAGATGCGAATCGAGCGATCATTACAAATAAGCGGTGATGTGGGCGAAACACAAAAGCAGGGTTGACGCGTGCCACCCAAGTAATATTGAAAGGATCTTTTCGTCGGTTTGCTTTGAAAAAATGGTCTCCTCGAAAGAATGATTTTGGTAAATAAGATTTCACTCCGCGATCAAACGAAAAATTCACGGCCATAGACAGAGGATTCATAGAATAAAAACCACAAAAATATTAAAATTGCGAAGCTCGTTAATGAAAGCATTTCAAAACCTGTACAAATTGTAGAATGATTCGTACAAGAAGGATTGAATTTTTCCATCATTGTCTTGAAAACCCCACACGGCGAGTTAGGGCCAAGACGAAAAGAGAATTTCATCCCAGGCACTCGCACTTTCAGACCTCAAAGAGAGAATTGAAATGAAACCAAATTTGAAAAACAATTATATACCTGTAATCAATGAAAATGAATTGGAGCCATTTTCAGAAAAACTTTTCAGATTCTTAAATTGATACATATTTGTCCCTGAACCCACAGCTCAATATTTGGTTGTTGTTTTCTAACACATTCAGGATTTGTCTTTAGGGGAACGCTAATTTTTACCTCAAAACTCACACATCACATCTGTATTAGTTGAGTTGACCCCTCAAAATCGGGGTACTTTTATGCATCGTATATCCATATCTTCAACTCCTTACTCGGTGTCGTAGGCTGGTTCGCCACCTTCCTCTCCCATCATTTTAGGCCTATTTCATTTCAGTTTAGTTTTAGTCTACTTGGTAAATTTTTTCCAAGTTTTAAATTAATCACCCCATTTAAGAAAAATGATGTACATATCTATCTGCAAATTTCAATTTCTTTTCTTATTTTTACCTCATTCATTTAATCTAAAATGCCACCCCCATCCCTCTTTAATAATAGTGATATTGTATTCAAATACATATAGCTCTAAGTTGGGAACTTTAAGATGCAAAAGGCTCCCACAAATAATGAAGTTTATATTTATACGTATATTAAGAAAAAAATTTTTAATTTTTGGACAAAAACTCCTCAATACTCATGTTTTTAAATTTTCAATTTTTTCCATTTTTTGAGATAAATTAGTTAATCTTTTGTGTCATGGTTGTTCTAAAAAATCTGTATTAAGGTACAGAAAACCATTATTGGCGATTTCACATTGTTATTCTCATTTTCATTTTTTTCTCACAAAGAGTAAAAATTTACTGAGCTTGGATTTTGGACAAAATTATTCATCGGCCAATAATCTCAGATTGGCGGCAGATTAGATACATACGAGTAGGAAAGACCTGGGATTAAAATTCAGTTATGTCTAAATTTGAGGTAAGGTAAGGAGGCGCTGAGTGACGACAAAAGCCATATTGTTACCTGAAAAAATTTTCGTTTTTAAGCCAATTCGTGGAAAATTTGATGTTGCGCAACAGATTTAAAAGTAAACCTCCTAAGTCAATTAGGGAGGGAGATATGAGGGAAGAAGGATTTACCCCTTTTTTTATCTTAAAAAAAATTACTTCTCAAGTATCTCCACCTTAAATTAAGTTACGGGGTTAAAATTTAGCAGGTACATCAAGTAGGGTACCTAAATTTGTGTTTTGGGGCATTCGACTTTTCATCCTCACTGAATCCCTTCACAGCCACATCCTGATTTTCTGTCATATTTACGATCTATCGACTTATAGCGGTTGAGGAGTGGGGAAGGGGATAACAAATAAGTTTACTTTGGGTCCTAAAAAACCAATAAGACCATTTTTGAACATGACAGATTTTCATTTCCGTTTTTTTATTCATTTATTTTTACCCCGAAAACTAAAAATCAAGTGCTCAGCCCGATACCGACTAAAATCGATCAAATTTGAAATGTCAAAAAAACACATCAAATCTACAAGCACATTTTTGTCCCACTAGCCCAAATGGCGAGATGGTAGTTATGTGTAGAATTGTCTGTTTTCAAGGTCACAGAGAGAGTAGAAAATGTCATACCATCTCTCCAAATTGACATGGGATGCTAATTAGCCTGATTTCCTACGCCATATTGTCAATGAAAAGCAAACTATTTCGGTCTGTCGACCTACGGCCGCTGAAGGGAGGTGAGGAGAATATTAATAAAATCCGTTTTGGGCTCTTAGAAGACCATTGCACCCTTTTTTGGCCATTTCAGATTTTTATTTATGTGCTGTTTTATTTTTTCATCCTGAAACTAAAAATCATTTACTCAGCTCGATACCGAACAGAATCTATCAAAATTGGGAAATAGGCTTTGACTGGCGGCGTATTTGATATTCTGGAGTGGGAATGACCTCGGATCGAAATTCAGTTGTGCCAAAATTTAGGGGGGGGGGAGGGGATACTGATGAGCTGAAATCGCAAAAATTTTTCCCTTTTATGCCAATCGATAGACAATTTAAAGTTGTATAAAACATCCCAAAATAAGCTTCTTCGTTCAAGTAGAAGGAGAGATGTGAGGGTGTTTCCCCTTTTTGACTTTGAAAAAAGGCTGTTTCTTCCCTATCTCCTCTCCAAATTGAGCTCGGAAGTTGAAATCTGGTATGTAGACTTGGCTAAGGCCATAGATGGTTTTTTGGAGTTTCGAATTCTCAGACCGATCGCACCTTCCCACAGTCTCGAAAATATACTTTTTTGGGGAAGGTGTTGTAAATTTTTGGAGTTTGTTCCTCGCGTAACTCCTGTCCAAATTAAGCTAGGAAGTTGAAATTTGGTACGTGGGATTGTGGATTTAGTGTACGTTCTAGTTGGTCCTTTTGAGTGTTTCGGCTTTTCATCCTCATTAAACCCCCTCGCAGCCCTAAAAAGGTAGTTTTTTGATCGATTTTGTAGATTTAGCGAGGTTCTAATTTTTTATTCAGTTTTTGAGGAAAAAAGAAGTAAACTGAATCAAATTTTCATTCTATTAATTACAAAAAAAAACAAAGAGAAAAAATTTGGAAATTTAATCAGTAAAATTTTCACCTTTTTTGAAAAAAAAATGTAAATTCAACATGTTTCTACTTGTAATTTTCACAAATGAAATTGATTGCCTATTCTACCACATCCGCAATTTACAAGTCTCTTCAATCTCCCTCGAGCCTTGACTTCGAACTAAACTTGAACTAGATAATGTATACCGAATGCCCACTTTTGGCAGATACAAAACCAAAACCTCCTTCGGGAAGAAGACACGCTAGATTAAATGTTAATTTCTCGATTCAAACTAATGATAAGCCTTGTTCTATTCGACTACTCGTATAAGAATATTACAAAACGTACGCCTCGAAGGAATAAACCTGCTGTATACAAACACCCCAGAATACATTGACTTGGACGAGCGACGCCAACCAAACACGAGTCATCCATCGAAATTTCATCAAGATGCAACGTAAACGCGATCGAATCGCTTATTCAATCACACTTGTTAATAGCCCACTTGAAAAACAAACATATAACTCGTCTCGCTGGTCTCATCGCTTTACCAATTCATCATTACTCGGCTATTAAATAACCATAAAGCTTTATTATAAACCGGCGAGTGGCCACCAAATTAGGTAAAGCTGTCCGGCTACTGTGGTAAGAAATACAGCCCGAAGCGAATATGCTGGTGCCGATGCCGGTGCAGTGACCACGTGTATTTAAAGTCCATCCTGGCGCCTACGAGTACAAGTACACCGTCGCTTTTGGTGGACGACTCCGTGGGCTTGCGAACGTATGGCAGAGCGAGAGCCGAGCGTGGGTACTTTTTAATAACACTCTAATCGTTGATCGATTTCAGTGACGAATTTGGTTACAACTGGTTCATTTCCTTTGGATATTGAAGTAATATTTTTACAACCGTGGGCGAGTATATCATATATAACAGTACGTATAAAGGTTCATTAATCGTAAACTCGTATGCGAAATCAATGCTTACCATTGAGGAGTGCAGTGTGCGGTGTGGTGTAGCTTTTTTTTTGCGCAACATATCGATTGATAAAAAAATAAAAAATAAAAGTAGAAACAAAAACGGTCGTATTGATGAAGAAACAAAGAAACTATGGTGATTTATTTCCTACTTATTATATTATCGTTTGCTATTATTGAGCTGGAAGAATAACGTTTCACCTTCATCACACATGGAAACACATAAGATTGATTGGCAATCTCTTTATAACTCCCTCATTGCCCTTCCTACCCATATCTTACAGCTCGCCAGCGTGTAATAATAGAACATAATTAACGTCAACCATGTATGGAGTATGGTGTACTACGATGTACGTCGACAAAGACGTGTGAGAGACTACATCGTCGGCACGATCGACTTAACTGGTTCACAACACGTGCTCTGCTTTTAATTTTTTTTAATTTTTTTTTTTTTTTTCTGTCCAGTCACACATATTACATCTCGCCTTGCGTAGCATTTAGAGCAATAGTACGAGCAACCGTGTTGGTCATTTGTCATCTACATTCCAATACGATTGCCATTGAAGGATTCGGGGCTTCCAGTTCCACATAAATGCAGAGAATAATAATATACTTCAGCTAATGATAATGATCACTATTAATAAAGGTATACCGAAGCTCCAGCTATTGCGCATATACACGAAGATAATTACGTAGCCTGTAAAGCTTCGACAGACGTTACTCGGCAAAATAAGCTGAAACGTTATTTCTTCTATTCTTATACTGACATACAAGACCTTGATGGCTTCTCCAGCCGAGACGTCGTTTATTACAAACGACATCTCAATGCGCACATCACAGCATTCCAATTCCAATTCAATATTATATTCAAATAATGCCGATCGATTTTCATAGTACACAGACGACCCGAAAACAATACATACATCACGAAGATTTGTTTTACATACAACAAACAAGTACACCAGGATCTGTTCCATCTTGTCTGTCTACGTAAACAATTCATCGTTTTGCTATCAACCTATGCGAATTATATCCCCAGCAAAATTATCATTTCTTTCAAAATTCTTCGTGATTTTTCCATCTAATAATCATAGGCGCAATATTTTCCATACATACAGTTTGCAGTATACGAAATGGTACGTAAAACGTATTTGTAGATCTGGCGATCGTGACGATAACATTATGATCAGACACGCCTCCATTTTCAAATCTTCTCCAATATCCAACACGTTTGAAATTTTTGATAGTTTTAGAACAGCTCGAGGGGGTGGAACGAATTACTTTACGGCGTATGTGCGCTTCTTCATCACACACATACTATAGACAGCATAGGCATTTGCATGTTAATTTACCAACGTACTGAGGATGGTTGAAACTCATTAATAAGGGGCAACTCGAACTCGCCTCTATAACCAGCTTCGAGTTAGAAAGGTGCCAATTAACACCGACCGTCGTATACAATGTTTTTTCAACGAAATCTTTATTATTTAACGGACTATAGATAGGTATACATACAGGTATAGTATATGTAATGTATACGCATACATGTAATTTTGTACATGCGAGTAATGAAAGGCATAGGAGGTCCCCTCGAGGAGAAGTATTTCACTAGAGTATCCGATGACCGATAATTTCAAAATGGATAGCTCATCATCTATTATGCTGATTGTATTTGAAACGATGAAAAGTCAAATAAAAATATTTTTTGGCTAATGAAAAATGAATTTTTATAGCAAATATGGTAAAAAAAATTGCTATCAGGCAAACAAAATGATTCGTTTTGAATCAAAAAAAAAAAAAGGATGATTTTCCAGTTTGATTTTTGTGAAATGTGAATTGAAAAATCAGTGGTTAGGGTAGGGAGTACAATGGGGCTAAAAAGAGGACCACACCAAAAAGCATATCTAGGACCTATACTAAATCTCCACGCCGAATTTTAACTTGCGAACCCAATTAGGAAGGCGGGGATATGCGAAGAACAAACTAAAATAAAAGAAAAACTGACAAAAAAGAAATTATTCGGGACTGTGAGGGCGTGCCATGAGGCTGAAAAGTCAAAATCCCGGAAAGGTGCATCTAGGAACCCTACTAAATCTACATAACGAATTTCAACTTCCATGCTGAATTTGGAGCGGAGTTATGCGAGAAACAAACTCAAAAAATAAGAAAAATCGACCAAAAACTACATTTTTTGGGGCTTCTAAGGGGGTGCAATAAGGTTGAAAAGTCTAAAGTCCCAAAAGGCACATTTAGAACTCCTATTAAGTCTATATACTAAATTTCAATTTGGAGGCATGATAGGGTAGGAACAAACTTTTTTCAAGGTCAAAAGAGGGCAACCCCCTCATATTTCCCACTTCTAATTCACTTAGGAGGCTAAGTTTTGGAAACATTATACAACTTTGGACTGTCCATCGATTGGCTGAAAAAAGAACAATTTTTGCAATTTTAACTTCTCGGCACCTCCTCCCCTAAATTTGAGCTCAACTAAATTTTGACCAGAAGTCATTCCCACCCCAAAATATTAAATCTACCACCAATAGAACCCTGTTTTCCAAATTTGTTCGATTTTGGCCGGTATCGAGCTGAGCAAATGATTTTTAGTTTTGGAAAATAAAATAAAATAAATATCTTCTGACATGGCCAAAAATGGTCGTCTTCTAGGACCCAAAAGCGGATTTTTTTCGTATTCTCCCATAACAGCTTGGTTTTCATTGACAAAATTACAGAAAATCAGGCTAAGAAGCATCGCACTACATTTTTATGGTGTAAGGAGGGACGGCAGGGGGTGTAGAGGTTGAAAAGTTGAAGCTTTCAAAAGGCACATCCAGTACTCCTGCTACATTTACATAGCAAATTTCAAACTTCTAACTCAATTTAGAGGGGATATATACGCGCCACAAACTCGAAAAATAAGAAAAACCTACCAAAAAACTACATTACTGTGGCTGTGAGGGGTCGTAATGGGGCTGAAAAGTTGAAACCTCCAAAAGGCATATCTCGGACCTCTACTGAATATAAACGTCAAATTTTAATCCCTTAACTCAATTTGAAAGAGACATATAGGAGAATGGTCTTTTCTCAAGGTCAAAAAGCGGAGAAATTCTCATATCTCCCCTCTTAATTGATGCAGAAGACTGATTTTTAGATATGTTATACCATTTCTCTCTCTCTCTCTCTCTCTCTCTCTCTCTCTCTCTCTCTCTCTCTCAACTGGTTTAACAACGAACAATTTTTAATATCTTGGCCCTTCAGCAACCCCCCCTTCAAATTTGAGCGTAACTTGATTTTGACCCAAGGTGATCCCCACTCAAAAATATCAAATCCCTCGCTAATCCAAGTCTATTGTCTTTTGGTCGGTATGGAGCTGAACAAATGATTTTTAATTTCGAAAAGAAGGGAGAATAAATATCATACATAACCAAAAATGCTCTCGATGGCCTTCTAAAACCTCAAGACAGGTCTGTTAATACGCCCCTCTCCATTCGCTGCAGGTAGATATACCGTAATATTCTGTATTTCATTGACAATATGACAAGGAAAATCAGGCTAAAATTCAAAGAAAAAAATGATCAAAATCTAAAAGTTTTTTGAGTGTTTAATTACAAAAGAAAAGGTTTGTAGTCTTCATTTCAACCAGTCTTTTGGAAAAAAGTATACCAAATGCTCATCAGATCGTCTAGCAAATGAAAACGGGCTTTTCTTCATCTATTCTTAGGCGACTAATTCAAATAAACTTTCTGAACAGCATTTTTTGTGATTTTGAAAATAAATTTTCGTATCTCAGCGAAGAATTTATCGGGTAAAAAAATTTTGCATAGAAGTCAAGTTTTCAAAACAAAGTTCGAATGTTTCAGCTGTCATGGCAGCCTTCTTTAGCGAATACATACAAATCTCACTCCTTTTTGTACTTTGGACGTGGCTGAGTTTTGATCCAAGATCATCTCCCCAATTTTATTCCTTGAATAACAGAAAATACCCATAGGGTTTCACTTTGAAGACTTCAGAGTGGCAACATGACCTGAAATATTTAACAATTAGATCCCTGTGAAAAAAAAAGTTACTGTCAATTTTTTCTGAGTATCTTCGATCCTTTTGAGATCAACTGTACCGAAGTACATATCACATAAAGATTCGTTCAATATCATCATCATTATTTTCCATAGGGCAGTGATGCTGAACAATTATGTACTTTATCAACTTTGAACGTTTAACTGCATTTGTAAACAATACTGAAATTTTCCTGTAAATTTTTTGGAAACGTTCTCTATATCTGAAACTTTTAAGTAATAGCTTTAAGTACCTAACTAAAACGCTTCTGTTTATTGACGGCTATTTTCCAAAATCCGAACAGTATCGAGCACATACCTTTTAAAAATCAACTTTGAAACAGATACTTTCACCGATCTATAAATAACACCAACTGCATGTACAAAGGATTTTCTTCATATTCTACTCGTATACAACGAATAAATCTGATAATAATCATATAAACATGACGACTTATCCAATTAAATATCTCCTTGAGAAAGGCACCGTTACCAGTTGAGTACAAGAAGTATATTTCGAGTAAAATAAGATTAACTCCCAACTTCATAATATTATATATTCGTAAATCGAGCGATACAAATCCGACAACACGTCTGTTCGAATTAAAATATTCTCTTGGCATATACGGTCAACATTATCCATAAATCGTGCTTTTATATACATTAGGTATATATATCGTATTGCTAAATCGCGTACAGTTCGTTTGTCGTTTCGTCTAGGCTTCCACCGCCACCACCACCACCACCCCCGTCATAATTTTATAATGCAAATTTACGTAGGTACTTATAGTTCATATAATTTTAAGTAGTCTAAATAAAGTCTATTCACATACACGAGCAGTATAGGTACGAGTATTATGTACCTACTTGACAAATATCCAAAACATGTTGTCATTTACTATCAAATCAAATTACTATGCTTATGACTTCTCTGTTTGGAAGTATTAGGTAGAAAGCTCGCCAAGAAACTTCAACATCATCAGAAGTTCAACCAAATACAAAGACTCGACAAACAAAAATAAGTACATCGTACGTATCGCATACAGTACAATTCTCACATAAACTCATTACACTGCGTTTAAACGGAAGGAAAAGAAAAAAAATGAACGGAAACTCGGCGTGGGATTTGGAATCGATCTAAAACGCATACATACACATTATCATCTTCATCGCGATACTTATACTACAAACGTAATGAGCCCCGCGAGCCTAATCTGAAGCCCAAACTGGTAAGCAACTCCTGCCTTAATTAAATCGTATATACGAACCCATTCGACGTCTGTGTGGTGTGTGTACATTACATACGAATTCAATTAAAAGTCCAGTGCTCGCGTGCACACGCTAAAGTCTGCTCTAATTTCAGACTCTTTCGTTTCTAATACGTGCATGCGTTTTTAGTTGATCGCCATTTTGTCTTCATCAAACTAACCATCGTAAATCGAACACTTGTCGTAAAAGATAAAAGATGCTCTTTTTTTTGACTTTTTTTTTTTTTTTTTTTTTTTGCAAAAACCCTGCTCTGGTTGCCTTGTCGTAAAAAATAAAAGATTTTCTTTTTTTTGACTTTTTTTTTTTTTTTTTTTCTTTGCAAAAACCCTGCTCTGGTTGCACGACCGATTACGCATATACACACAATGTATCCTATAATCGGTATGTGCCAGTAAATTATAGCAAATCTCAACGACTATAGTTATGCGGACTGTTTTTCACAGCAAAACGTCATCGTGTAGACACGAACGTCTTGTAGAGCCGAATTTTCTCACTAAAGAAATTTATCAGCATGGATAAAACGATCATAAGTCCGATGATCTAATAAATAAAAAAGAAAAAATTCAGAGATTCGAATTTGATACAGACTACATATTACTTTTCTGCAGAATGAAAGCAAGATAAAATTTTGATAGAAATTAGAATGATTTCTCAGAGGTTGGAAGTTCACATTTAAACTATATTTGGTAAAATCTTTACGTAATTTCAGTAAATTTTGAATTTTCGATTTTTTTGGGAATTTTTTTCCAAGTCATAACTTATTGGCACTTGAAAAAAAAATTAAATTTCGAAAATTTGAGCAAAATGAACGGAAAAAGTGCATAAATAGGGGTAATCTGATCTACTAAACATCAATTTGAGATCAGTTTTTTGATTCAACTGATTTTCAGGATAACCATGGGTAGATGTTGGATTGGTGAGGGTTTTACGTGAATCGAACCCCCTGAATACGATAATAAAGTCAGATTCACTATTTAACCTTAATTAATACCTTATTTTGGACATAATTACAGGTGTAATCATTTGGTGGTAGCTCTGTCCTAATGGTAGGTATTAGTTGAAGTCAAATTGTGAATCTGGTTTCATTATCGTATTCAGGGATATGATTTATGCGGAAACCATACCAACATCAGCAACCTAGGTATTGCTCCAAATTTGTGGAAGGGGGTGCACCCAAGCTCCAAAACGAGGCCGTAAAAGTTCGGTGCGACTTTCCTACAATTTTATATCCGCACATACAGTAAATATACTAAATTTCAAAATTCTCCTGTCATAAATTTTTTTTGGTATCAATACAAGGGTTACTGCTTTACTTAAAATTGACTTTTTTGAACAAAATTGCAATTTTTTTCGCTTGTTGAAAGTTGGTCAAAAAATTAGGAAAATAGTGTTTTTCAACTAATTTAGACATACTGATTACGAATCCGGCGTTCATTTTTCGTTCTAACCTCTCGTTCACATTTTGACCTCTTACCCCCTCCCCCCAATGCACCCATGCCCACAATTCTGCAATTATGTTCCTCGGCCAAAGTTTTAATGATGTAATCTGACACAAAATTTCACGCTGAATAACTTTACCACAATTCATTTTTTGCGTAGTAGCCATTATTTCTGAGAAAACCGTATCTTTGGACATTTTCAAGTTTTTGAGAACGGTTGAAATTCTCAAAAAAAAATTTATAATTACTAAAAATTACCCTCGTCAAAACACATACCTGTGTGAAAAAATTGATGCACCGCCCTTCGAGTTCACAGCTGCAACATTTCAAAAGGTTATTTTGGAAAAATTCGTATCGATAGACCCATCATTTCTCTAAACATCTGAACTTAAATTATGCTCATCCCTCAAATTCGCATCAATACAGAAATTTTTTCCCATAAACTATGAAAAAAATCGTCGAAAATCATCAAAAATTGGCGAAAATTTATGAGGAGGGGGGAGGAGCTTTAATGAGGCTAAAAAGTTGACACCTCCAAAAGGCACGTTTAGAACCTGTACTAAATCTACACACCAAATTTCAACATTCTAACCCAATTGGAGTGAGAGGGGGGATTATGCGAAGAACAAACTTAAAACACGAGGAAAACCAACCCAAAAACTACTTTTTTGAGGCTATGAGAAGGTGAAATGAGTCTGAGAATTCCACACTCCCATAAATCTATGGCTCCTACTCAACTTACATGCCAAATTTCAACATTCAGCTTGATTTGCAGAGGATAAGGGAAGAACAGCCTTTTTTCAAGATAAAAAGAGGGATAAACCCCTCATATCTCCCTTCCTAATTGACTCAAAAGGCAGATTTTTGGATTTTTCATCGACTGATTTAAAAAGAAAGAATTTTTGCAATTTTACTCTCTTGCCACCTCCTCTCCCAAATTTTAGCATAACTGAATTTGGACCAGAGATTATACCCATTCCAGAATATCAAATCCTCCGCCAATCAAACTCTGTTTCTCAAATTTGATCGATTTTGGTTGGTATCGAGCTAAGCGAATGATTTTTGGTTTCAGGAGGGAAAAAATAAGAATAAATATCTGACGCTACCAAAAATAGTAGTATTGGTTTTTTCGGATCCGAAAACGGATTTCGTCGATACCCCCCCCCCCTTTCCAATCAACCACCGTAGGTCGATAGACCGTGATAGTTTGGTTTTCAACGACATTATGACATAGAAAATTTGGCTAAAAACGTTTTTTCGTTATTTTGAACGAGTGGAGTGGGATAGGGGAAATTTTTTTCACCCTAAAATTCTTCCAGTGATACCTAACAATTTTTTGTGAAAATTTAGAAAATGTGAGATCAAAGGCATTTCGCTTATTTCTATCCGAGGACACCCTTTCGAAGCGAAGTCATAACATTTTCAAAAAAAATTTCAAATTATTAAAAATCACGATTTCCTTTACGAGGATTCAATAAGTTTAATATTTGCTTCGTGGAAATCTCCACATTTGGAGGTAATTCAGTAGCCACGACACGCGAGAAGAAAATCCACCCGAAGATATGAAAAAAAAAAACTAATTACGCATCACGTACTCGTACTCGTCGTGATTACAAAATTTCAACAGTACGAGAGAACAAACGTAAGTACACGAAATATTCGACCATATTTGCCAACGTATGAATATATAAATATATGATACGTACGAGGCCTGTAATCTCGTAAAAATTCATCATCTTTTCTTAATGTAATCTACGTTGCACTCAACAACTATGGAGGCCGCCATTGGCTGCGATGTTAATTTGCCAAACACTTCAGACATAGTTTGTCGCCACTCAGTGTCTTCTTAATTGAATTCAAGCTAAGGCACAGAGTAGATCCTTCGCGTTGACAATTTAAAAAGCGTTCTTTAAGGTAAAAAGTACTCAGTCATGGATGTTGATTTGATCTCGATCGTTGCCTCTTTAACACAATCCAACGACGACGACGACTCTATCACGTAGCATAATATAGGAGGAAATTTACAACGCGGCACACGACTGCTTACGGTGAAGCAGAAATTACATAACGAGCTCGAGAACAAAAATACTTACTTCTATCAACGCGTCTATTAGGCATTTTAAAAATTACATCATTCGATAATATCGGGTTACCAGAGGCCAGCTTTGGCCACGCGGACACCTCGAATCACACATTTTGTACACCATTGTCTAACACAATACGCGCATCGAGCATCGCGTATTTCTAATTAAAGAAGCAGAAGCAAAAGAAGTAAAACCCTAAAAAAAAATATATAAAAAAAAAGGCACATAGGCTCTAAGGTGCCTTAATATGTGGGAATGTTCGCCGACGCGGAACAGCCATGTGAAAGTAAGACGCTACTATTATATGTACCTAGGTAGTATGTACGATCTCTTGGAGCTTTTTTTTTTTTTTTTCATTTTGTTTCGCTTTACCACTCTCAATTAATCCTAATTATCGTCATTATCTGAGTTAATGCGTTTTCATATGCATGGCAACACTTTTATATACGCTAATTTTTACCAATGTTCGATGAAACGGGTCAGATTGCAGGGCATCTGCGCGCGAAAAATATCTACGACGTAAGACGCGAGCCTTATACCAGATAGGTATATCATAAATCGTCGTAGATGTAGACGTACTGGTGGTGTATAAACGTTAGGTACTTTTAATTGGATATTTATCCGAAGAATCTATACCAGGCAAGGCAAAGATCTGCTAATCCAATCTGCAACGTAATTACAGATTATCTAGCTTATATAGTTTTGCATATTCCTATTGCCTCCATTGCTCTTCGTCCTCCTGTCTTCTTTATGTACAGAAAGAACTTCACGCTTGACCAGTTTAACCGTCGCAATTAATGTTTTGACCGAGAGCCAAATGACGTTCGTGGTAACTGAACTCCTTTTGCTAAATCATCATTGCACTCGCGCTAGCTGCTGGATTACTAGCGAAATGGAGATTATTCTACTTCTGCTCTTCTACCACCAACCACCTTAGAAGCTGTGAACATCCCTTCGGATTCTCTCTCGTATCGCTGAATTCAATGTCAACTCTAATCGTATTTTCTATATATTTGTAAACCTATGCAGAAAATCCTTCTGCTGTTTAGTCGTTACTCCCTTCTCACTTAATCTTACTTCCTTCGTGATATACAACAAAAGAGTATAAAATTCCATAATTATTACAATACGTTCCATTATTCATAAATCAAAGCTTCACCCATCTCCACACCACACCACACCGCAGCATCATTGTCGTATAATTTATGCTCGCGCCGTTTAGGAGAATAAAAAAAAACAAAAACTTAATTTTATATTTGTATAAATTATTCATGCCATTCGCACGATGTACCAGTACTTAAACTTACGCATATACCTACTCTCATATTATACCTGTATAGATTTTCATATACGTGAATGTAGCTATATAATTTAATTCTTCTTCATCTCCGCGATAATTATATTATCGCGTTTTATTTCACTTACATACATAGTTATATACGAACGTTGATGGTGGTGAAAACAAAAAAAAAAAAAAATCATAATAAAAGAGAATTGGTAATTACGACGATGATATATTGTTCCGCGAATTAGCTTCATGTGCAAAATTGAAAATAAAACGCCATCGACAGTTCGTACAACAAATATGTAAATATTATCGACTCTGCATCGATTTATTTATCAACTGTTTGTATCAGATTTGTATGCATGTACCTCTCTGTATTGATGTTCCAATCCTACAATACGTTTAATGACGTCTTAATGCAAATCTAGAGCTTTGTGGGCGCTTTCAAGAGTAAATGAACTTTGAAGTTGAATATTTAGGTGATGATGCGTTAATGGCCGCGTGAAAAATTCGCAAAATAAGGTGGTACATGGCTTCGAGTAGAATACGATTAAAAGTCGATGACACTCGGTAAAATAAATTCAATAGTTGGTTAGAGATATTTATTCGGATAAGAAAACTTTTCTACGCACTCGTGATTGAGGCCAAAGCCATATAAAAATATAGTAAGCGCTGATATAATTTATTTATTCAGCTTCGGTTCAGCTCAGCCCTCAAATTAACGACAAAAAATATGAAGAAACCAATCCCACTAGATATCGATGACAATGATGTATCGTGGAGTGGAGGTCGATCAAAATTTAGTTATACATATTCCTTGTTTTTTTTTTTTTTTTTTTTAAATTAGAAATGTGATGTTTACTAGATTTTTTCAAATAAAATTCACTTTGTAATAGAGAAATGTCGATTCGAGATGGATTTATCATGAAAAAAACATTTCAGAATCATCTAGCTTCATCCTGTTGTGTGCCGTATCCTTCATTCATAAATTTGTATTTTTTTCAAAATCACATCGTGACACAGAAATTTAGTTTGAGAGAATTTGATTCATCGTAAAAAATGCTTCTAGAATCACCCAATTTCATTTAGAAACGTTGGATAGAAAGCTGTTTCATTTATTCTGTGTAAAAAAATTAGTTTTCCTCAAAATCACTGCGCGATGGATTGATAACGCAGATTTAGTCAAATTTGGCACTAAAAATGTACGCAAAATAATGATGCAAATTTACGCCATTTTTTTTACAAGTTTTTTAGTGGAATTTCGCTTATTTTTCAACACCGTATGTTGAATTTTAATGTATTCTTCGTATATTTACATTTTTTTTCAAATGTTTTAATAATTTTTCAACATTTTTTTTTTTTTTTTGGTAAATTATAGGGAATTTTTTGAACTTTCACGCATTATTTTCAATTTTAAAATCATGTTTCAATAATTTTTGAAGATAACTTTTTTGTAAAATTTAGCGAATTTTTAGAACTTTTAGGCATTTTTTATCTACTAATAACAACATGTTCTTATGCTCCCCAATTTTTGAAATTCGTAAAAAAACCATAAAAAATTCGATGAAAAATGGAGAGAAATTTGTAAAAAAAAAAACCACAAAATTGATCAAAAATCACAAAAACATTTTGAAAATCAGCAGAAAATTGAGCAGAAAATATGAAAAAAAATATTAAACATTATTGAAAATTAGGTAAAAACTGGATTAAAATGGACTAGAAATGCAAGAGATTGTTTAAAAATGACGTAAAAATGTTGCAAGTATGCAAAAATTGAACTAAAAAAATCAATGAAAACTAGATAAAAATTTTACAAAAATGCGTAAAAATGCAGAAAATTGATCAAAAATCATGAAAAATCCGTCAAGTTATTAAAAATTAGATAATAAATTAACAAATATGAAAAAAATACAAAAATTGATCAAAAGTCACGAAAAAATGTTGAAAATTAGGTGGAAATTGACTTCAAATATGAAAGAAAATCCTTGAAAATCATCGAAAATTTGCCAAAAAATTGACAGAAATATGAAAAAAAAATTGGAAAATTGATCAAAAATTAGGAAATAATGTTGAAAAATAAGTGAAAATTGACCTTGACTAAGAAAATAATCCTAGAAAATTATCGTAAATTGGCCAAAAAATTGACAAAAGTACTCAAAATAATGCAGAAAATTGATCAAAAATCGGGAAAAAAATGTAAAAGTGAACAAAAAATTGGACAAAAATTGTTAAAATTACACAGAAAATTTGGTAGAAATTTGATAAAAAATCTCAAAAAATGTTGCCAAGTAGTTGAAAGTTCATTTAAAATATGAAAAAAATCGTTAAAAATCACCAAAAAAAATGTAGAAAATTTGGTACGAATTGTTTTAAAATAGGAGACGTCATTAAAAATCTCGAAATGGGGTATAAACTTTATGAAATTGGACGAAAATCGACTAAAAATATGGAAAGCATCGTTAAAAATTATCGAAAATTAGGTAAAAATTTAACAACAAAATGGGTAAAAACCGTGGAAAATTGATCAATTATCACGAAAAGATGTTGAAAATCGGGTAAAAAATCGTCAGAAATTGATAAAAAAAAATGCAAAAAATTTATCAAAATTCAAGAAAAAATTAATGAAAAATGAGTGAAAAATTGAAAATTGACCAATAACTGTTTAAAAAAAAACACTAAAAATTGGATAAAAATTTAATCAAAGCGGGTTAAAAATGTAGAAAATTGTTCAAAAATAAAGAGAAAATGTTGAAAAATTGGGCAAAAATTGCCCTAAAATATGAATAAAAACTCGTTGAAAATCATTGAAAATCAGATAAAGATTTGACAAAAATGCGTAGAAATGCAGAAAATTCAAAAATCATGGTAAAAAAATTTGAAAAATGGACAAAAATTGGCAAAAATTAAATAAATTTACAATTTTGAATATACTTCTAGCGCTGCATTAGAATAAATTTTCGAAACTTCTCCATCATGCAAGGATTTTTGGCGAATATTAGCGCATAAAGATGGGCATTTAACGGTTGTTTCTGAATGAAAATTATACGATTCTGGATGCATTTTTCGTCCTAAATTCAAATAAACCATCAAGATTACTACATCGCGGTGCGATTTTGTGGAAAAAGGAAACCAATTTACGCGTGTAAAATACATTAAACATTTATGAAAATAAGAGTAAATGATCCTGAAAAAAAAATTCACGCGTAATTCTGATCTGTAATTAAAACTTCTCATCACTTGATGAATTTTTCTTCTTTTTTTTTTTTTCGTAAGTACCGACATAATTTATAAATTTTTAAATACCTTCACTAAAAAAATGAAATAATATAACGTTATAATATAAAATAAGTTTTTTCGCGATGTAAAAAAGGAGAGGTGAAATAAATATTAAAATGACGGATCAAATTTTCATCATTCACTGTACAATAAAAGTGATCAAATAAAAAATAGAAGTGGGTATGAAGAATAAAAGACCCTTGAAAGATCTTATCCTTCTTCGCTAATTCATCTCATATCCGTCTCAAATCTTGCCAATGTTGTAAAATTAACTCGACAAAGTACATACAATTGCTCCATATTTATCGTGTACGCAGACGTGCTTCCTTTTACACCTGTCACAACAATTATACTCGTACAAAATAAGTTCACCACAAATCCACGGATTAAAGTATCCATCTGACTGATTCCTTATTGCAAACAAACAACCATAAATACGAGTAATCTATTCTCTTACCTCGCTGCTCGTATACCTTTACCTACTATAAAGCATACGAAACAAACTTTATCGAATTTTCTTCACTTACACCAGATAATATTCTCAGATAAAAAGATAATTATATCAACGTTTCGATATAGAATATTCATTTTCACAGGTAGACCTACCTATTATTAAATAGTATACATTACGTAGCAGACAGATACTAGATTCAGATACCAACAAATATTGACCTAAAGTTGAACGAACGTATTTACAATATATTTTCATAACACGAAACTACTACAGACGTATTTCCGGCAACTTCGATGGCAGTTTTTCCAATTCAAAGATCTCTGATAAGCTAACCCTACTTAAACCGTATTACATATTCAATATTCAGCTTACTACACCTTAAGTCTTCATTTTAGAGCGCAATGAAATCAATACAGTGGTCATAACAGATCTCTATACTGAATACAAACGTACTAAGACCTCTAATACGTATGTTGAACAGAGAGGCAAAGATACATGAAAAACACTTTCAGTTGTTATGCTATATACGTATTACAGGATTCCGTTGTTTTAGTAATTTCTTCCCACAGTATTTTAAAAGGATCTAAGGGTTGATACGACTGTACACATTTCCCAGGTTTATACTAAAAATAAAGGTAGTTACTAAGCATCTATTGTAGTATAAGTTATACTCTAAGGTACATTACATACATATACACAAGTCTAAAAACGGAAGAACAATTATGCCAACTCGAGTGTAACATATAAAGTACTCAGCAAAGTGTAGTCGAGTTGGGGAGCTAGGTAAGGTAGGTACCTTGGAACATTAAGAACAATGCAATTTTATACATACGAATATACGAAAACAACTTCTTTCAATAATCCCAAACTTTAGAACATTGTACTGCAGCGTGCACCTGTTTCTTATTATTATTATTTTTTTTTTTTACCAACTCGTACCTACATTAAACCGCATATAAACTATATTTCAATAAACAACAACAATAACAACAACGTTGCTATACACTGTGCGTGTATATTTACTAAATAGGTGCGGAAAAAGGCGTATATATTTCTCGTTACATAAGGTGTATTATCGAGCTCGGCAATTATAACTCGGTGTGCGGAAAGATTTACTTGGCAATAAATGTCTTAACTTATCTCAGCTCATATAAATACACAGCATTTATGAACGACAGATTAGATAGTAGCGTTTTTGGTCTCGAGTTAGATCACGTTTTGTCGACCTACACATTCAACTCCTTCAAAAAAAAATATAAAAATCTGACGCCACACTTGGACTCGATAGAATCGCTCATTTTAACGACTGGTTAACGTTTCAATTTCTTCAATTTATACCCAAAATGACCAATACCACCGAGAGATAGTATATCTTACGACAAGACAACTCTATACTGTGGTGGGTGTTGTTATGGCGCCCGTGTCCGCATACACCTTGGCTGTACGGATTCGATTGCAGTCTGCAAGTTAGAATTATTTCGACGATCGGATTATTCAGCCAGATATCTAAATCAGCTAGTCGCCGCAACTTCTAAACTGTATATCTTTTCACATCGGAGTAAGAATTGAGGCGTTTAATCCAAAGGCGTTTAGTGTGTAGGAAAAGCCGCAAGTTCATTAACGTTGCTTTTCATTAAACTTGACAAATTACAAATCAAGGTAAAACGAGCACGAAAGTACATGTATTGATTACTCTCTTATGTACCTAACCTTCGTAGGACGAGGGTATCAAGGTCCAGCTTGCCGTCATTTCGTCGCGTCGTTGGTCTGCTGTAATCTGCATCGTGTCGCTGTGATCAAAGTCACTTGCACATTTTCAATTGCTAGCAGCGAAAACCATACATCACCTGTATGTCCATCGCTATAGCATTAGCTATACAGCTATGAATCATGTATGACGAACTCGAAGTTTCGAAGAAGAGCAATTTTACACACGGTCTATTTTACACAATAGCCAAGTCTAAGTACCATATAGACGCGTCGCGTTCTTTAAATGCTGGTTCATTACCACATCACCAACACCTCATCTCGTCAATTCTCCATTTCAAGCTCTTGTTTAGTACACTCGTACTATAACCATGCGACATTACTCCGAATCTTTTAAATAGTATAAACCTATACACAGGTACATATGCATTGATAATAAACCAACAACGATATTGTAAGTATAGTGTATCTATATAGCTGTATACGCGAACGAAGAAAAGAAACAGTTCCCGAGTTTCACCAACCGTATCCAAACTTGTCTTCGATTCATCAATAGGCTATAATTAAAGGTTATAAGATAGTATACCTATACGACGGACGATGAAGACCGACCAAAGTATCAGTAGAGAGATAAACAAGTCTCCGTTATAATCGGTAATCGTATACGTATACATTATAGTAAGTAAGTATAAATACGAAACTGGCCGCAGTAGTAATACCGCATTCTTCACATAATGTCCTGATTCTGGCCGCATCTCTCTCTCTCTCGTATGCACCGTCACCACCCGTCGTACGTATAGGTAGAGGTACTCATCTCGGGCGCTATTGAAAATAATATCGAAAGTGTTGGCGATGATGCGAAAAAAGCCCGATTGACCTCGATATTAACAACTAAAATCGTACTATTTGTCAGTAATATAGATACACCTGACATATCCACAAGTATACTGATCCGATAAATAGCTCTAGCATCGATTGGTATTATAAGTAATTACAACTGACAAAAAAAATCATCGTCTGGATGACCTCTTTATGTACATATACACTATCCAGGGCTGCCATAGCCGTGGATATATTCTTAAATCTAGTGTTTTTTGACATGTCTGAAAAACTTTAAGTTTTTTCCTATGGATTTTTCACATTTTGGGTTATTTCTGCGGTTTTTAAGGATTCTAAGGGAAAAAAATTACAAATCATAGGAAATGGAAAAACTGTTTGCCCGATCTGATAAACAGTTGAAGACAGCAACAATTCGAATCATTTCAATTGTCTGATCTTTGAGCTATCAACTAGCAAGCGAAATGACTTGCCAATTGATACGTTATGTTATGTATGTCTCGTTAAAAAATAATTACCAATAAATTAACTAGCGATAAATTTCCAAGTAATTAACGGTAAATTACGGAGTAATTACCAGTAAATGACCAAGTATTACAGAAAATTACCAGTAAATAAATTTACGGTAAATTGTCAAGTTATTTACGGTAGTAACTGCTGGTTAATTACTTAGTAATTACCCGACAATTACCCAGTAATTACCCTCAATTATCCGATAATTACTCTAAATTACCTGGTAATTACCCGATAATTACTCTAAATTACCTGGTAATTACCCGCTAATTACCCTAAATTGCCTGATAATTACTCAGTAATTACCCTCAATTATCCGATAATTACCCTAAATTACCTAGTAATTATCAGTAAAATCACCTAGTAATTACCAGTAAATTATCAAGTAATTACTTCTAAATTACCAGTAAAATAAGTCCAAGACTTTTCATAGGGATTTTTTGGATAACATTCTACAGCTCCATTTTTTTTTTTAATTTTACCGGAAGTGCTGACACTATCCATCGTCACTACCTCTCCTATATTCGTAGCTTCGTAGTAAGACTATGGAATACACGTGAAATTTGAACGTATCTCAGCAAACAATTTATAGCCTCTCGTTTATAAACCCACAGGTACACTTACTCCTGCAAACAGGTTAGATTGATTCGAATACTTAAAACAGGCGAATTTGCAACCTCAACTAGTTGATCTTCTAGTTGTATTAGATACTCGTAGATTTCAAGATACCTTTTAGGTTCCTTGTTCCGCAATCATAGAAATAGGTTTAATTAAGTTGCACGTCGCTCTTCGTCGTCGTCGTCGCCATCGACGTCGTGAATTATTACCGTGTCCCCCGAAAGTTGAAATGAAGAAAAAAATCTCCGGTCAATCCACACTCTAGGTAGCCTTAGCACGTGAATAATAGCCTGCGTTTATGGACGCCATCGTGCAGTATTTCAAGATTAAATTGCTCTTTAATGCAAATCGTTTATCGCTCTAGTCGTATCTATAGTTGCATTCACTTTTTCTAATAAAAACTACGTTAAAATTTTAACCATCAGTTTAGCAATAATCATTTGTTTCGCATAAGTAGCTTGCATTTTCTCTCAATTTAAAAATAAATATATAAATATTAACGCCACTAGTTTGAAATATTAATGATGGAAGCTACAAGCAGTATTTTGGAAATTTTCCAAACATGGATAGATAAGGGAGAAAAACGCTTGGCAAAGCGCACGTGCATAAGAAGTCAATTCGACGCAGCGACAATATGTAGCACACATGTCTATCACAGTTGACTATTACATGTGTAATTCGCATGCGCAGACCTGCGCGCGCAAATACGCATGGTACTCACACGTTCAATTAAGATTCGGCACAAATACGAATTTGATTCTGCGAGGTAAAAATGGAAAGAATGGTACAGGATGAAACGCCAGAAGGGCCATAAGATCTGTGTATACATATGAACAAATGGCTAAAATGCTCATGTCACTAATGTCATGGGAATAAAATGCTTGGCCAATGAACGGCCAAGCAACTAACTTCAAAAAAAAAAAAAATGCTTAGCTGGTGAACAGTTAAGATACTGGCTCCAGACTAGTGATGCAGTGGACATTTGTAACATTATATTCGACTTCTTTGTCAGTAAAAAGCACAATGGCTATTGGCTTGCTGCAGAAGTCATGGAAATTGAGATAGGTATTGGCACAGATCTACAGTAAACATAAACACTGCCTCTAAAAATTAAACAAATGAGTAATTTCAAAATTTCCATCAAATCATTAATCTAAGTGGCGGACTTTGTAGATAAAAATTTTTCCTATAACATTTATCATATAGACATTTTGCCTACCTCCATTATGGAAGGGACATCATTCGTTTGAATTTTATTAACATCTTCAAATAATTAAGATAGGCAACTTTTACAGCATTTTTGGTGATGTACAAAATTTGCCTACCTTAATTATTTGAAGGTATTTATAAAATACAAACGAATGATGTCCTTTCAATAATGGAGATAGGCAAAATACGCATATGATAAAATTTGTAGGTAAACTTCTAGTCCACAAGGTTCGCCTTTTAGATTGATGATCTGATGGAAATTTTGAAACTGCTAATTTGTTTACAGAAAATGTCAGCAAAAAGTCTGACTGTTAGAATAAAAAGATCAGAACTAACCCTCGCATTGAAAGTATTTCAGTCTCGATTTAAATTTCTTATTAGTCTACGCCTATCTGAATTTTGAGGAAAACAGTCATTCAACAGGTTTATAATGATAAAAGATAAATACACGAAGGTGGACATAAAATGAAATAAAATAAAATGAATCCTATACCAAATTGAACCTAATATAAAATCCATTTTAGCGAAAAATCTTCGTTATATAACTACGATTAGGAGGAAATTAACAAAAAAAAAGTGAATAAATTTTCTTACTCGCGATGAGCCAAGACTATATTTTAGAATTTTAAGAAGAAATCGTACCTACCTATAATAGCTTTTACAGTCTACATCAACTCTTGATATAATGATAATAAAACAAACTCGTAAAAGTTAAAACGTCCGTTGCATCTCAAAATACACTGGCCGTTGTCAGGTGAACACAGGAAAAGGTTTTATAATAATTTTATCTTCGGTAATTACAGGTTATTTATTGTTTTTTTATTACTTTCTGACGAGTGACGAAAACGAAACGACCACAATTGAAAATTTCAACTACAATAGAGGTAATGAAAAGGAAAAAAAAATAAAACTTTATCCTACGGATACATCGAAATAAGAAAATAGTATGGTTAAAAAAAAAAAAGAATATACGAAACAGAAGGGAGAGAAAATCAAGCGTAGCATGAAACAGCTACTTTGTAAACCTTTACTTCCATATGAAGTGCACATTTAAGAAGAAGAACAAGTGTGTGGAGAAGTAAAGGGTAGATCTAACACTACGGATGTTATGATACGCGTAAACAATTACAAGCTACGGTGGCCGGAAATAAATTACATTGACGATCTTAATACTTAATAAATTCTCATCAATGTAATGTTCGACAATTACATTATTTATTTACTCACAATGCAACGTTATTTGAACCTAGTGAATGCGGAATTCCAAGTTATATGTAGAAGAATATAAAATAAAAACTTTCCTTAAAATGAGCTCCCGAGCCTAGAGGCAGTTATGAAACTCGTTCAAAACCAGAAGACTACTGCAGACTGGGTGTAAATAAGTCGACAGTCCGAACTAGTCGTTTATATGCACTAAGGAAAATAAAAAAAAAAAAGATTTCTATTCGAAAATAACAGGTTTATAAAAGTTGCGGCGTTGGGCATCGCGCAGCGCGGGGATTATTAAAAATAAGTACACGGTTCATCAGGCAACTGCCGAGTAAAATCACGCAGCCACTTCGAACCAGTTGATTAGCTCCTTAATCCATCTCTCTCGCTCAGCATATACACACAACACACTTACAATGGACACGACGAGCGTGCCGGCCACAGAACGTGGATACTGAACAGGCCATCTTCGAGTTCGACGAACGAAATTATTTATTATATTCGATAATCGATTACAACCACGGACAAATATGGCAGCTATAGCGCGCGTAATCTCTACACCAGGATACACTACAACTTCATGTACACATAAATAGATCCGGTGAACTCTCCTATGGCCAACAGTCCGGTTATCATCACCCTCTACAAAAATGGATGTACCTACGTCTTTTATTTATGATCATCTTACATCGTAAAACCAGACTGAAATTTGCGACAGTCAACAAATCTGAGAGGGTCAATTTACATATATGTAGATACTTTTCTAAGAATAAACTATCGTGTTGTCTTGCTGTACGATCTAATGGTAGAGTCGCCAAAAACACACACAAAAGTAGATACAATAAGGTCCAGCATATGAATATACATGCGCTGTTCATTTGATAGTAAAAATACAAGAAACAGTATCGGGTATCAACTTTGGTTTGCAGATAAAATAAATCTTTCAGTCGTGGGAAATCTGCGGATAGTGGTCAAAAGAACTTGAACAAATAGGTAACAGAACTACAGGAGTCATAAGTTTAAACAGGACGCTAAAAATTGAAAAAAAAGTTTTCCATCATCAATAAAGAGACTACTTATAGTTCCAATAATAAAATAAGGCATTTGACACGAAGCAAAAGAATTTCAGTTGAAAAGCACCTACTAATGTGGTTGATGAAAGTGCCATTTCCAAAAAGTTTAGAATGTTATATGGGCTAAAATTAATAAATAACATACAATGAGTAGAAAAAGTTTGAAAATTGGCATTCTAAAAGAACTAAAAAAAAGATATATTTTTTTGAACAGCGATTCTCATTTATCATTGTGGATCTGGCATATCATCATGGTTTGGGCTACCACCTAGAGAACTACCTCTAGTGACAATGGTATAATAAGGGCTGAAAAGCTGAAACGCCCAAAAGGCAAATCTAAGACCCCTATTTACTAAATTCCAATCTTCTAGATCAATTTGAAGGAGAGATGAGTGCCACAAACTCAATAAATATGGAAAACTGACACAAAAAACTAAATTTTCAAGGCTGTGAAAGAGTGTGATGGACTGAAAATTTGAACCTCCCAAAAGGCACATGTAGGACCCCAACAAATCTATGTACATACCGAATTTTAAACTCCTAGATCAATTTAGGAAAGAGATATGCATACCACAAATTCAAAAAATATAAGGAAACGAACCGAAAACCTCAATTTTTGGGACTATGAATGGATATGATGGGACTAAAAAGTTGAAACTTTTAAAAAGACATCCAGAGCCTTCACTAATGTACGTGCCAAATTTCAACCCGCCAACTCAATTTGAAGAGGACAAATGAGTGGTAGGATCTTTTTCCAAGTCAAAAACTGGAAAAATTTCAATACTTCCCCTCCTAATTGACTTAGGAAGCTGATTTTTGGATATGTTATATAATTTTTTAATTCCTTATCGATGGGGAGAGGAAAGTTACAGCTTTTTAAGCATAAAACAAAGGTGACGGAAATTTCTATCATAGCTTGCTCTATATGAATCTACAAAAATACAATATTAAAAAAAATATGATCTACTGAAGTTACAGAAAAGAATATGAAGTTCCTACTTCATATTGACCACTCAAATCAATCTATCTTATTTTCCAGGCATTCTGGAGGCTTCAAAAAAATTTTTCACCAGGATTTTAAAAAAATTGAAAATTGAATAGGTTGAGTCATTTGTGATTGGAATAGAGGAATTTCAGTAGGTAGCAGAAGAATCTCTGATCTCAGATATGCAGATTACACTGCACTGGTTGCAGCAGATGAAGAGGAGCTGGCGGAGCTAATCAATCGAGTGAAAGCAGTGAGTGAAAAACAGGGACTTCGCATCAATGCTTCAAAGACTAAAGTAATGACTATAGATCAGGCTGGGTATCTTCTAGAGTCTCCTTTGTTTACCTGAGCTCGACTATAGAGGCCAGTGGCAGATCTTCAGCAGAAATATGACGCCAATTGCACTGAAACAATCAGCAATAATCGGACTATGCAATTTCACATGCAACTGCAAGATATTCAAGAAGACAAAGAAGAAGCTCACCAGACCTTTGTGTTTCCTGCTTTTTTTTTGTATGTAATAGAAACATGGACATGGGAGACCGATGACAAGAAAAAGAATAAATGCCTTTGAAATGATCACAGGATATTTTAGACATGTGGCCAGAAGGAACGAGTGTAATCTAGAAAAGGACCTCCTCTTCGGTAAGGTACCTGGTTCAAGAGGTCTTCTATCAGATGGACCAACACAATAACTGACAACAGTGTAAATTGGACCAGTCCTTGCCTGTGACAGCGAAAAAGGCGCAGGACTGTGAAGACGGGCTCACTTTATTAGCAGAAGTATATGTAGTCGTGATGACTGTTATCTCTTGGTTGATTGTTTGTAGGTCCTTTTCTAGATTCTTTTCTTTACATTTAGACCGATGTTCAAAATATCCTATGATGCACTTCTCGCACAGAACGCTCAGCCTTATTGGCTCCTCCAGTTCTTCTACGATTGACTTGTTTGTCCTTTGTGCTCTCAATGGGATCTTCATCGTTCTTCTCCAGACCCACATTTCAAAGGCATCTATTCTTCTTTTACCATCTACCTTCAATGTCCGCGTTTTTCTTGCATACAAAAAAACAGGAAACATAAAGGTTCTGATCAGCTTGTTCCTTGTCTCCTTGGATATCTTCCAGTTACATGTGACATTTCATAGCCTGATCACCGCTGATTTTTTCTGTACAATTCGGCGTCATATTCGTCATTGTTCAATGTATGAAAATTTCCAGGCGTCCGGAAGTTTTTAGGAAAAAATTCATTTCTCCAGGATTTAAAAAATACTCTAGAATAAGTAGATGTGAACTTCAGTAGCTGAAAATTTGGTTCCATTGTTTCCATCTAGCTAAGTTTTGTTCAAATCGAAGCTGCCCACTTGAAAAGGTTCCCCAATTAGCCCAAGTTCCAAACCAATCATCAATAATTCCATATTTTGCTATAAATTGGTAACAGTTCAAATTTCGAAGAATACTTTCCACTCTGATCTCACACAATCAATATGTACACCGATTAATCATACTTATAAGCACAACAATCACATCAAATTCGCAACAATATTTACACATTTAACGTTATCCTACTCACACCTCATTAAAGCACGTATAAAATACAACACGCTGAGTCAACTCGTAACCTACATAATTCACAACAACAATCTCTTAAATTTCCTCGATACCAAATGATTCACGCACACATACAGCGTACTTATTTCTCTTATCACAAATTCTGCAAGCCACGACAAAAAGCATACAATAATATAGAAACGAAAACAATACCGACCTGTACGGCGCTATTGAGGAAGCAATTATTCTGGCCTGGACCATTGAGGAGTCCTTTATGATACATGATCGAAGGCGCCATCACCATATCCGCATCACCATCATCATCATCATCCGGAATCCGAAAATTTCATATCCATTCTGCAATGAGAAAAAGAATCCCATCAATTAACTTTATACTGGCAGAGACAAAACGCCAAACGGTACAAAGCAATGACAAACGATGACACCTAATTACATTTTAACTCTTCGGCGTTGATTTACGCGCGCACTGGACTCAAGCATTTCGTACATTCCCACGTTTAACGCCTTAGAAAGCCAGCCAACTCTCCAGTATGTGACAATAATTTCAAACTATTCGAAAACAATCTCCAATTGGCTGGCAGTGTAGCATAGCATAGCACATACTAAATATGGTTATTTATTATTCGTCCCATTTCACACAAACTCCATCTATATCTATTGATATCGCACATATAAATGAAGACGAATAACAAAAGGGTCACACACAAATGCTGACCACGTAGATTTTAAAATTCAACTTATTTTATTCGTTAATGGTCGTCGTTTCGTCGTAGCCATCAACATCATCGTCATAGGTGGTGGATGGAGGAGCCGAAGATGGTAGTGGTGCATCGAAGTCGATACCAGAACCTCGCATACAGATGTAAGTATTATAGTCAGTTTCTAACGGGTTAATCATTCTCAGAAATTCAATGTTGACATCGAGTATCACGTTCGATTACCGCAAATAAGGATTACTTATTCTATCCGACGATAGGTTTTCTTTTAAGTAGACGCTTACTGGTATAAATTAGGCGTAAAATCTACAACGTAATACCAGCAGACTATGGTAAGTGTACTTATGTACAGTACATTTACGTATACTACATTACAACGTCACCCATCTTACGGTATATATATTTTTTTTCTGTCATTTTAACTGTATTTATAAATTAATCGACTCGACTCTTTTGGGTGTGAGAAAATATAGCGATACAACAGACACCTATATCATCGCCATCACCTACAGCACCATCGAGCGATGAAAATATTAATCTCAATATGGATTTTAATGGTAGCTTGAGAAAATATAAACTTTTCATACAGTACGTACTTATGGTATATTTTAATATAGTCTACCATAGCTTCTCTCAAGGCAAGAATTATTATAGTTACGGTAATTTGGCCAGTTTCACGGTAAATAACGTTACGTCGTCGTCCAAATATACTCACTTATACCGAGTAAGTACACGTAGATTATCGTTAAAATACGCTTACTATCGAGTTTATTGTTCACATCGCATTGCAACGCCAGTCCCAAGGTTACCATAAGCGAAATAAATGGCTATATCTCAACATCAACCAACGGTTCGCAAGATGCCAACAATGTTACCAAGGCCTGGGCCAACATCACCAGCCGGGTGCCTTTTCTTTTTATTACTCGCACTTCCATCATTAAATTGGCAATAGTCTCTCTAATCAAAGCTCGCAAACATAACGGGAATCACTTATATAACACAACACGTCGTTCTTTGCAAAACGCACACATGGCTTATGGCTTTCATATGCACAGCTACACATAAGATAGACCCGCATCTGCGTTTTTCTTCGGCCCTCGAATCACGCATTGATTCGAGAAACCCATTTCGATGATATTACCTTTTCCATCTCGTATACTTCTTCAGAAGCCTGGCATGTATCCAAAACATAAGCCATATCGCCATCATATTTACATAATGTGCGCAAAAAATACCTACATATCAGGCTGTAGCTTCGATCAGCGTCTCCTCAGCCTCATAACTACATACAAATCGGTACCTATCTAATGTACGAGTATGGCTTTAATTTATCGCCACCATTACCGCACACTTCACCTCATCTATGGCAAACTAGTTGATATACATATAAATTAAATAATTAACAACCATAAACACATATGTATATATATATGTGCATCGACACTACACAACAAAATCTTTCAAAAAAGGGGAAGGGGATGGGTCAAGTCAATTCATATAGTAGGTACCTTACTCGTTATAAGTCCCAGTACTTCTAACGCGACACATCTAAATTGGTGTTTTTTTCAACTAGTGATTATTCGGTCATGAAAAGTTCAAATTTAGGATTATTATACATTTTTTGAAAAGCACACAGTTAGTCCAGTCAAATTAGCACGAAAAGTGACGAAATAGCGGAAAAATTTGTGGCCAAAATTTTTTTCACAGGATTTTAGTACACCATCCCCTAAACAACATATCCAAAATCGGCCAAAATCAGACTACTACTTCGTCCCCAATATCCTCATTTCTGTTCCAAAAACAGGTTTTTTACCGATAACTTCGCTCAACTTTATTCCTAAACGCGATAGAAAAAAAAAGTTGAGTAAAAAAATGTAGCTGGTTAAATTTCCAATAAAAAACATTATTACATATTTTTTTCGAAAATCGATTGAAACACTTTAAAATAAGTTCGAAAAGGACGGTGTTATGCGCTAACGTGATGTTCCGCGTAATGTTTCTGTTACGCCGCTAGAGCCAGCGGCCAAGGTTCGTAGACACGCGGGCTCAATTCTCTTGATGTTGAATCAGATGAGAATAACAATGATCCAGAGTTAGATAGTTGTGAAAACTACGATGAGAATAAATCTATTTTATAAAATTAAAATAATTTTAGAATATTACATGCATAACGTATCTTTATTGGCTTCTAGAAGCCCCTTTTAGAGCTGGAAATTTGAATATTTTTTCTCGAGTTATTAGGGAGTATTTTACACAACCATACTTTTTCTGATTTTTTGAAAAGGTTGCCCTCCGTGCAGCCCTAAAAAATAGCAATTATTTAGTCAATATATTGATATTTAACGAACGAAAAAAATGGGTTTTGAGAGCTGCAGAAGGGGGCGGGGGGGGGGGGTCATCGCTCCAAAAAATTTGAAAAAAATATGTGATTGGTAGAATACTCTTAATATCTTGAGAAAATTTTTTCAAGTTTTCTAGCTTTTAAATGAAGGCCTACAAAGACCCCTCAAAGTTTCCAAAGCCCAATTCAAAGTCATACTAAAGGTCGAAAAATCTGAAAAAATTCCACAATATTCCACCCTAAATACCTTCAATTTATAGCATGTTTGAAAAAAAATCGATCAAAAATTCGCGGAGAAAAAAATTGATGTAAAAATCCCCCGGAAAGTGTATTTTTTACGGTTCTACCTCCCCCCCCCCACCACTGACAAGATGAAAAATCTCGAATACGCTGAAAAATCACATTCGACCCAAGTCTAAATAATCTCTTAAAAAATTTAAATTCTGAGCCCCAATGGCAAATCGTCCTCCTTACCCTGCTATAGCCTTTGCTTAACTTTTACTCAAGAACTCACGTAATAGTTTTGAATAATTTTTCGCAAAAATTTTCGATTTTGATCACGTTGTTAGTCACATTTTTACGTATAGCGACTGTAATACTGAATTCCACGAAAAACTAAGCACATTGCGTGAAATTGGACTATTTTATTTATTTATTTTTTATTTTTTAAGGCTAGAGGCGTTGCAATCAGGGATTAAGTTATATCAAGGGTTGTAATTTTGTGTTCGAAAGGAAATTTAAAAAGATTTGAATTTTCTGGA